>PVIC010038911.1:0-17380 GCA_004025085.1 Thryonomys swinderianus
TTTGGAGACAGGGTCTCGCTTTGTAGTTCAGGCTGGCCCTGAGCTCACTATGGTGCCCAGGCAAGCCTCAAACTCAGCAATCCTCCTGTCCCTGCCTCCCGAGTGCTGGGATTACAGGCGTGAGCCACCACATCCGGCATTATATGTGGTTACCGGGGATCAAACTCAGGACCTTGTGCTTGCGAGGCAGGCGCCGGAACCACTGAGCTAACCCTTCGGCCCTTGTTTTTGTTTTTTTGAGACAGGGTCTTGCTTTGTAGTGGCTTAGACAAGCCTCGAACTCAGCAATCCTCCTGCCTCTGCCTTCTGAGTCCTGGGATTACAGTTATGAACCACCACACTCAGCATTGTGGTACATGGTACTAATTGCTGGTAGGCATGAGTCACCATACCCAATATTGTATGTGGTTACCGGGTATCGAACTTGGGACCTTGTGTTTGCTAGGCAGACACTGGAACCACTGAGCTAAATCCCTGGCCCAATCATGGTTATTTTAGTGTAATCAAAACACACAACTCATTCCTTATAGCAAGGGCATCAGAAAAATTAACTGTTTCTTTTCTTTCTCAGAATTAGACCCTTTAATTGACAGAGATCTTTCCTGGGGTGTTGAAAAGAAGCTGCCCATTCATCTATTACATCCCATGAAAACAGCAAAATGTGTTTGTTTTGGTCACTTTACTATTCCCAGCGTGCTGCTAACAAAGTTAGATACTCAGTAAATATGTACTGAATGAATGGACCAGTTTTCCAAATGAATCTATTTGATTCATTATACTGAGCCATGTTCCAGCTAATACCAGTTATAACTAATGAAAATCTTGGAAGTTTGTGGCAAGAAAAAGGAAAGATTCAAGCTGATAACCTTGACCTAGTAACACCGCGCTACCAAGTGAGGTAACTAGCCAAATAGATGAATGTCTTACCTCCAAGTATATATAGAACTTGGATTTTTTTACTGCTAGAGTTCTATTAATATGAGAGGATTCTTCAGTTTAGAAATGAGATAAGAAGAACCTACAACATTGTGAAAACATTGTTCTTGGTTTGTAATGAACTGGTTTTAAATGTCATTCACAGTTCAGTCACCAAAATAATGTTTGTCTTTCATGTCTAAAATATTTCTAACATATGGTATTTGACTAAGGAGTTCAGGCTGGCCTTGAACTCACTACGTAGCCCAGGCTGGCCTCAAATTCATGGTGATTATCCTGTCTCAGCCTCTCTAATTCTGGAATTACAAGTATGTGACACCATGCTCACCAGGAACACACAACCATTGTATATTTGGCTGCAATGTTTAACCTCTGTTTTTATAATATAAACACGAATTTCTAAACACTTAGCCCCTCTTCTCAATGCCTTGGGCTAACTGAAAAAGTTCATATCGAAGCATATTCCCCTTACACATGTCCTTTTCCTTCCATCGACATCACCTTAGCCAGCCACCTTCTCAGCATGCCTCAGAACTACTTCGTTCTCATCTACCTTCCTGGATCACAGGTAGTAGGCGATAAGTCCTCAGAGGCCTACCATAGCTTATTGCACAGTGCTTGGGAAATCAAAAGGAGAAGGTAAGGATAATATAATGAAAATATGGAGCAAGTAAATGGCAAAGATGGATGGAAAACATTTTAAAACATTATATATGTTTGTAAAGATGGCTGGAAAGAGATCATGGAAAACATAAGCTTTATTGCTAAAACTCTAGAGATACAAGACTAGACATTTCCAAATTTGGATGTGTACCAGAACTAAATCTGGACCTAAACTTTGTAAGTATAAATGTATACTTATAATTACTTATAACTACTCCCTCTTTTATAACTATAAATATACCTTGCTTTATATATAGCTGTGGCCAGAGCAAAACAACTTGTGAAGCCAGGTACAGAAAACACAGACTACAAAATATATGAAGCGGATGAGGTAGATACTGGCTGTAAAAGGGAGCATTTTCCCAACACATTGAACATCTTCTTTGAGGATTTATTTGAAACATACCATAAGAAGCAAGAGTTCCTAAGCATCAAGGAATCTAGCTTTTGGTTTTGGCCTTGTATCTTAATCCTTTAGTATTTTATAGTAGTTAGGAAAGTGGGATCAGTAGCCAAATTGCTAGTCACAAGCTATCTGTGACCTTCGCAAAGTCACTTGTCTGAGTCTTCAGCTATTTCTTCCATAAGGTGAGGATCATTACATGCAACTTACACGGCACTTGTAATGACTGAGTTAATCTACCTAAAGTCCCTAAAACACAAGTTGAAATAGAGTAAGTACATAATAAATGATAGCTGTTGTGATTGTTTACTAATTGTAAAATGTACGAAATATTGAGCATTATAATGATACAGTGCAAGGCGGCAGCTAAGATTCTCCAGAAAGTATCTCCCCACAGGCAAAGCATTAGTATGTATTTGTGAACCAGTCTCCCATCACAAGAGTTATAGCAGCTGGGTAAAAGACAACAGAGCCTAATTTTACTACAACAACACAAAGAGACACACTGCATTGACAAAGGGGGGAAAGAAGGAATTACACCCTCCTCAGACTTCAAGAAGCAAAGGGAGCTCTGCTACCACCCTTCTCCAAAAGTGGGTAGCTGAGTGAGAAGCAAGATCCCACTCACTGAAAGAGAAAGTAAGAAATCTGGCACAAGATTCTTACTTCGTCTTACTTCGTCTGTAGCTCACTAACAAGTTTACTGCAACAAAACCCAGCAATGGGTAGAAACCAAAGGTCCTGTATACAGGCCAGAGCTCACAAGCAAAGTCTTCAGACTTTCTGTGACATGATGGTTATCTGCATAGTGGTGAGATAGACTTGAGTGTTGGCCTGTATCATTGCTGGCTATGCATGTGACTACATGTCCCCATGAATAGGAAACCTGGGCATGACCCAGGTCATGGTGGTGAAGGGTTTGCCTTTACCAACATTAACCCCCTCTAGGAGCATGGCATGGATTAATACCTCATTTGCTGACAGTAGGAAAGGGTAATAAGCACAAGACTTTGCCCTTGAACTTAGAGCCATGGTAGTGAAACCTAATCCCAGACAGACCCTAATGGCTTCCAGCTCCAGCTAAATATCAGGTGCCAGGGGAAAGCACATGTCCCATTCTATAGGATGTTTTCTTGGCCAATGCCACCTTTGCCTGTTTGCAGTAATCTTGGGCTATGCCGTACCTCAACCTTTGGCTGTGCATAGCTCTGTGGGTCTTGGTCTTAACCTCCTACTATCCTGGTCTTGACAGACTATGTGTTCAGGTTGTGACATAGCCTGGCAATATTGATGTCCACAGGTTACATGCAGGATCCCTGGGCCTGGTCCTGGTTCCCCTCAGAGCAGGACAGAGGCCTGCATCGTCTGACCATAGTCTTATCCTTACATGAGGCACACATTTTCAGACACAAACTGTTCTTTCTAATTATTCCCCTGATTAATTTTGAGTACAAACAGACTATGGATTTGGTAAAAACTTGGGTTTTCCTCTTCTGCTGAAGCAATGGTCACAGATTTACAACTGACTCCTGAGAAACCTGAGTATGAATGGTGTCCAATGCTGAAGTAGGGGAAGTGACTACAGGCTCAAAGAATAACCAAAAAGCCTATTAAGAATTTCTGAAAAGATAGGAACAAACGAAGCCAAATCAGAAAGTCTGGTTTGCATCTCATGAATCACCAGTGATATTGAACACTTTTACTATATATTTATTTGCCCTTTCTACTTCTTCATCTGAAAAGTGTATATTTATTTCAAATGCCCATTTTCAGTTAGGACTTTAAACTTGAGGAAGGGGAGTCTGAATGTTTCGAGTTACTCATATATTGTAAATAGTAGTCCGTTGTCTGAGGAACAGTTAGTAATAAATGTCCCACACTGTGAGTTGTCTCTTCACTTTGTTGGTAGTTTCTCTTGCTGTGAAAAAGCTTTTTAATAAAGTGAGATCCCAGTTGTTGATTCTTTGTGATATTTCTTGTGTGAATGGAGTTTTGTTCATAAAGTCTTTGCCCCCACCAGTGTCTGCAAGATTCCATTTGACTCCAGAAAGAATGACTGTTATCAAGAAGTCAAGAAGTCAATCAGCAAATGCTGGTGGGGCTGTGGGGAAAAGGAGCCCTTTTCCACTGCTGGTAGGAGTATAGAGTGGTGCAACCACTGTGGAAATCAGTGTGGAGATTCGTCGAAAAGCTAAGACTAGAGGTTCCATTTGATTTAGTTATTCCCCTTTTTGGTATCTTCCTAAAAGAATTAAAGGCATCATTCCACAACAATATGTGTTCAACCACATTTATAATAGCATAATTTGTAATAGCTAAATTGGGCCAGGTGTTTAGCTCTGTGGTTCTGGCACCTACCTTGCAATAGCTAAATATTGGAAATAGCCCAAATGCCCATCCACCAATAAAAGGATAAAGAAGATGTGGGTTTTTAAAAAAATACAATGGAGTACTACTTAGCCATAAAAATAAACTTGAGACATTTATAGCTAAATGGGCATACCTTGAGACCATACTCTTAAGTGAAATAAATAGGACACACATGTATAAATACATTGTTTGTCTGGTATGAGAAAGTGAAAGTGTAAATGAAGATCAAAATGTATAATAGATATTATGAAATCGGAAGAAAATGTTGAAATGGGCAGGAGAACTGGGGAGGGGTGGAGGAAGGAAAAGGAAGAAATATAAGAAAAGAAGAAAAAAATGGAAACCAGGCTTTTTTGAATAAGGGGCAGGAAGAGGTGCTGAAGAGAACAGAGGGGAATGGCAAAATATAAGAATCAAAATATATCATGCAGAGATACAAATTCCCTGTGATGAATGTGATCATCTAAAACATACCAATAAAATTAATTAATTGAAAAAAAAGATATTTAAAAAATGATGAAGTTTTAAGTGTCAACAACTTAACATCACTAAGATTCAAAATCCAGGATCAAGAAAACAACAAATCAGAGAAGAAAGAGACAGAAGTAGTTTCATAGAAGCCAAGAGGGATCTGACAAAATAAAAAAGGATACAGGGAAGTTGAAGAAAAGAGGACAGAGGTGAAGAAACTGTCTGCAGATTTCCCATGGATCAAAGCTGCTCACGGTTTACTGCAGTTTGTGAGACAAAGTGAAAGAGAACGCATCTCCTCAGAGTGAACTGTTTCATTAGATTGGGCTACACCAGCAGTACCTGTACTCTGCAAAAAGAGCACAAGATTGTGCTCCCAGTGATGATGTCTGCAGTCAACAGCTTGCAAGTGACTCTAGTACAGAGAGCAGCCCCATCCCACAGAGAGAGCTTGGTCAGACACCATCCAGGGAAAGGGGTGTTTGACCTGAGACCCAGAGTAGCCCTTGGTCCCAACCCATTCTCCCAGGGTCATGCATCCAGAGCAACTGAGGGAGAGGCGGCCACAAGAGAGAGGCAGCCAGGAGGCAGGGAGCAGTGGAAACACAATACTTGAGGTGTTTGAGCTAAAGGACAGGCCTGCTCCCACAGCCAGAGACCTCACCAGCCTAGTTTACTCTGGCTTTGAAAGTCAGCATGTATCATGTGGGATTTTTTTTTCTTGTTCACTGGATTACTGATGTTTGGAGACTCTCCCTCATCCTTATCACTGTCTGTTTATTCTATCATTTTTAATGTTTTTATTCTTTATTTTTGTTTTAAAATTTTTTGTCCCTTCCTTTTTTCTTTCTTAATTTTATTCTTCATGTAATTTATTTTCTCTATATTTTATCATCTATTAGTTGTCAGTTTTTCCTGTTATCTTTATGTAGTTATATAAACATCCATCCTCTCCCAATAGGATCTTTTGCCTGATTCTTCTCTCCTCCTTTTTACATCACATACCTTCAGTTCCCTGTTACCAAGCACTTACAATCCTTAATTAGGCATTAAGCTTTATTGGTCTTTAGATAGTTGACTCTATAAAATTATTGTTGAATTATTTCTACTATTAGTGGAGATGTAATTATCACATATAGTGCATGTTAGCTGTGGCTCAAGACCTGGGTCATCACAATGTTTACACTGTAATAATGGATTTTTTTTCCTCTAGGGTTAATGATGGTACATGACTGGTTCCTATGGTACACTAATACCCAGTTTGTCTTACATGATACTACTGTAGCTGATTTGCTTGATACTGTTGCTATTAATGGGTTTTCTTTGTAATCAAACACCCACTTTGCATTTTTTCCATTAATAATGCAAGGGTACATTTCTAAAGAATTGGATGTTGGCCTAATTGCATTGTATCTTCCCCTCCAAATTAACTGTAATGTTTGGGTCACAGGACAGAGGCAAAGGACTTAAGTTAGCACATTCAAAGTAAATCACTGAAAAGTGACTAACTGAAAAAAGTGGATATATTCTAGCATCAAAGTCATTATACTATAAAGTCTACCACCTGTAGATAAAACAAACAAAAAACAATAGAAAAAATAAAAAGATAAAGGCAACAAAAATTCCTCTCAGAACTCCTAACTCCCACCAAAACAACTCAGAGGAACTGAGGGCAAGAACAGCATAAGTAACAACCCAAATTACTCAAAAGAATAAGAGGAGGTTGGAAAACAGATCAAAGAGGTTCTCAGCAAGATCAGAAAAAATAGGGCCGGAGGGTTAGCTCAGTGGTTCCAGCACCTGCCTCGCAAGTACAAGGTCCTGAGTTCGATCCCTGGTAACCACATACAATGCTGGGAATGGAGACTCACGCCCACCAGCAATCAATACCACATACCACAGTGTCGGGCGTGGTGGCGGACGCCTGTAATCCTAGCACTTGGGAGGCAGAGGCAGGAGGATTGCTGAGTTCCAGGCTTGCCTGGACTACATAGTGAGCTCAGGGCCAGCCTGAACTACAAAGCGAGACCCTGTCTCAAAAAAAAAAAATAAGAAAAAATATAACTGAATGAGAATAGTAACCAAAATGATCAGAGGCTTTCAGAAGACACCATCAGAAAACTAGGTGAGCTAAATAAAATAATATAAAACATGAATGGACAGTTTAGTAAAGAATTAGAGTCCATAAAATGGTTACAATAAGAAATACAGGAGACCCTAGTGTTGAGTGTGATTGTGAGCTGTATATAAAATGTACCAATAAAGAATTCAATTAAAAAAAGAAAAACAAATACAGGAGATTAAAGATTATATTGAAAGTATGTGTGGCAGAAGCAACCAATGGGAGGATAGAATTTCAGAATTAGTGATGTACTTAGAAATCCAAATAGTCATGAATCAAAAGAGAACATCCCCATGCCACATAATACTCAAAGTACTGGAAGTCCATCACATGAACAAAATCTTTCTTTCTTTCTTTCTTTCTTTCTTTCTTTCTTTCTTTCTTTCTTTCTTTCTTTCTTTCTTTCTTTCTTTTTCTTTCTTTCTTTCTGGAGACAGGATCTAGCTTTGTAGTTCAGACTGGAAGTCCATCACATGAACAAAATCTTTTTCTTTCTTTCTTTCTTTCTTTCTTTCTTTCTTTCTTTCTTTCTTTCTTTCTTTCTTTCTTTCTTTCTTTCTTTCTTTCTTTCTTTCTTTCTTTCTTTCTTTCTTTCTTTCTCTTTCTTTCTTTCTGGAGACAGGATCTAGCTTTGTAGTTCAGGCTGGCCCTGTGCGCACTATGTAGCCCAGGCAAGCCTCGAACTCAGCAATACTTCTGCCTCTGCCTCCTGAGTGCTGGGATTACAGGCTTGAGCCACCACCCTGGGCATTTGGCATTTGTAGTAATGTGGTACTGATTGCCGGTGGGCATGGCCAACTCGCCATGTACTGTTGTATGTGGTTACCAGAGATGGAACCAGGGACCTTGCACTTGCTAGGCAGACACTGGAACCACTGAGCTAAACCTCTGGCCCCACATGGACAAAATCTTAAAAGCTGTTAGAAAAACAAAATGGCTAGAATTGCAGTAGATTTCACAACACAAATTTTAAAAGCCAGGAGATCTTGAACTGTTTCAATATCTAAAGGATAATAAATTCTAACCTGAAACTATTCATCCTGTGAAACTTTCCTTTAAAATTGATTAAGAAATAAAGTATTTCCTGAAAAGGATCACTTAAGAAGTTCATGATCAACAAACCAGCATTACAGAAATCTTTAAAAGGTACCGAATGAAGCCAGCAATGCCGATAACTCTAAAAGAATGAACAGACCTGACAAGATGAGCAACTAAGTAAAAGGGAAAAAGTAAGGAAATCAGTGATAGAAAAGCAGTGTGGTGTCATGAATAAATCAATAGACTTTAGTAATAACTCTCAACATGAAGAGTCTCCGCTCTCCAGTCAAAAGACACACTGGTGAAATACATCAAGAAACAAAACCCAACAATATGCAAGGTACAAGAAACATATTCAATTAAAAAAGAAATTCATGGGTCAGGAATGTAGCCCTGCAGCACAGTGTCTCCTTGGCAAAAGTGAGGCTCTGAGTTCAATTCCTGGTTTAAAAAAATAGAACAAAAGAAAAAGAAATACATAAAGAAAAAATTCATATATGAAAATACAAAATTTAGAGAACAACAAATATTTCATGAAATGAGAACCCAGACAAAAATCAAGAGTAGCCATGCTAATTTCATACAAAGTGAATTTTAAGCCAAAATTGATCAAAAGAGTTAAGTAAAATAACTACATATTAGCTAATAGAACAATTCAACAAGAGATTAAAAATTATATTTATGTACCAAACATCTGTGCATCTGACTTCATAAGACAAACACTGCTGCAGAGTAAAAATCAGAAAAATACAAATATAATTATAATGAGGGACCCCAATACTGCAAAAAAAGTAGACCAACTAGAAAGAATCAATGAAGAAATATCAGAGTGGAAACAAGCCTTTGAACAAATGAACTTAGTAAATATCTTCAGTGCTCTATCCACCAACAACAGAATACACGTTTTCCTCAGCAGCACACATTCTTCTTAGCAAAGTCTCTTGGGACTTTTCTCCAAACTGAATAACATACCTGCCCATAATGATGTTTAAGTAAATGTAAAAGAATTAAAATTCTGTCATGCATATTATCGAGTAACACTGCAAGAAAATTAGAAATCAATAACAAAGGAAACCAAATAAACTATGCAAAAAACATGGAAATTAAGCAATACCTTTTGAAAAATCAATGGGTATCAGAAAAAAATAAGGAGAAAAGCAGGTATTCCCTACAATGTAATGATAAGGCCAGTATAACATACATGGGGTATAATGAAAGCAGTTCAAAGAGAGAACTTTATAGCAGTGAATGCCCACATCAGAAAAACAGAGTGAGGTCAAATAAGTAACCTAATGATATTCCTTAAGGTCCTTAAAAACAAGAGAAACACATATCTAAAGTCAGCACAAAGAATGAAACTGTAAATAAAGCAGAAAAAATGAAATTGAAACTAAAATAACAATAAAAAGAGTCATGAATTGAAGAGCTAGTTCTTTGAATGACTAAACAAAATGATACAGCCTTAAGCAATCTTACGAAAATGAGAGAAGGAAGTCCCATAACCATGAAAGTTTACATGAAAAAGATGAAATCACTATGGATGGTGCAGAAATCCTGATCATTATTAACTACATTGAGAATTTGTACTCGATAAAATGGAAAATTTAGAAGAAATGGACAGAATTCTTGATACACATGAACTACAAAAGTGGAACCAAAAAGGAATAAAAATCTCGAACATTCAAATATTATTTAATGATATGGAAGAATTTCTTTAAAAAGCTAACCACTAAGAAAAGTCCAGGTCACAACAGATTCAGTTAAATGCTATAAAATTTTAGAAACGATCTAATGTTAATACAGTTCAATTTTTTTTTTTTTTTTTTTTTTTTTAGACAGGGTCTTGCTTTGTAGTTCAGACTGGCCCTGGGCTCACGATGTAACCCAGGCAAGCCTCGAACTCAGCAGTCCTCCTGCCTCTGGCTCCTGAGTGCTGGGATTATAGGCATGAGCCACCACGCCCAGTATAGCAGTATGTGGCACCAGGGATCCAACTCCAGATCTTGCACTTGTGAGGCAGATGCCAGAACTGTTGAGCTAAATCCATGGCTCTACACTTAAAAAAAAGTTAAAAAAAAAAAAAAAAAAAAATGCTGGTGAAACTGTGGAGAAAAAGGAAACCTTCTCCACTGTTGGTGGGAATGTAGACTGGTATAACTTCTGTGAAAGTCAGTGTGGAGATTCCTTAAAAAATCTGGGATTAAAAAAAAAAATCTGGGATTAGAGGTCCCATTTGATCCTGCTTTTGCCCTGCTAGGAATACATACAAAAGAATTAAAAGAATCATATCATAGAGATGTATGTACACCCATGTTCATTGCAGCTCAGTTCGTGATAGATCAATCTTGGAAACAACCCAAATGGCCATCAACTGGAGAATGGATAAAGAAGATGTGGTTTTTCTCTTCAAAATTTTTAATGAAATTGAAAGCAAAGCAGTCCTCCCAAATGCATTTCTGAATTAACCATTACCCTAATTTTACAACCAGAAAAATATCCAACCAAAAAGAGATCTATAGGCCAATCTCTATAATGAACATAGATACAAAAATACTCAAAAGATACTGGCAAAGAGAATGCAACACATCATAAAAAACCATACATCATGACAAAGTAGGCTTTGACCCAGGTATGCAGGGATAGTTCAGCATATAAAAATCAATAAATATAATATAGCATATAAAAAGAAACAAGGACAAAAATCACATGATCATCTCAGTAAATGTATAAGAAGCACTGGTCAAAAATCCAGCATCCATTCATGATAAGAACACTAAAGAAAATATATATAGAAAGTCTTTATCTCAATCTGATGAATGTCACTCATGATAAGTCAATAGCCAACATCATATTGCATAGACAAAAGATGAAAGCTTTCCTGTAAAACAAGAACAAGACAAGAATGTCCACTATTACCACTCTTATACAATACTGTTCTCAAAATACTAGCCAGAGCAATTCAGCAATCCAAAGCCATTTAGAAGATAGGAATAGCAGAAGATATTAAATTGTCATTATTTGTAGATGACATGATACATTATATACAAGACTTCAAAACCTCCACTGAAAGACTCCTAGAATTAATAATCAAATTCAGTAGCATAGCAGGATACAAAAACAACACTTAAAAATCAGACGTGGGGCAGGGATTTAGCTAAGTGGCACTACACCTGCCTCCCAAGCACAAGATCCTACATTCAATCCCCAGTACGAAAAAAAAAAAAAATCAGTAGTGTTCCTGTATAGCAATAATAAACTCAGTGAGAGAAAAGTTAGGAAAACAATAGTGTTTACAATGGCATCAATTAAAATGAAGTCTTAGAATCAGCCTAACCATAAAAGTGAAAGGTCGATACAGTGACAATTACAGTACTCTGAAAGAGGAAATCAAAGAGGATATCAGAAAATGGAAAGATACCAACTTTTCCTGGATAGGCAAAATCAAAAAGTCAAAATTGGTGTACTTCCGAATCCATTATACAGATTTAATGCAACCCAATCAAAATACCAACAGTATTCTCCCACAGAATTAGAGAAACCAGTTTTAAAATTAATAGGGAACTAGAAGAAAGCAAAATTAGCAAAAGCAATTTGGGACAACAAGGGAAAGCCAGGAGGTACCACAATTCCATACTTCTATTTATGCTAAAAAGCTACAGTATTAAAAACACTATGGCATGGGCAAAAATTGACTTGTGGATAAAGGAAATAAAACAGAGGATGCAGGGCCGGAGGGTTAGCTCAGTGGTTCCGGCGCCTGCCTCGCAAGCATAAGGACCTGAGTTTGATCCCCGGTTACCACATATAATGCTGGGCGTGGTGGCTCACGCCTGTAATCCCAGCACTTGGGAGGCAGAGACAGGAGGATTGCTGAGTTTGCGGCGGCTTGCCTGGGCACCATAGTGAGCTCAGGGCCAGCCTGAACTACAAAGCGAGACCCTGTCTCCAAAAAGCAAAAAAAAAAAAAAAACAGAGGATGCAGCAACAACTCCAAGTACTCTTGGCTACCTGATCTTAGACAAAGGGAACAAATATTTTTTTTCTGGGGGAAAAATAATTTCTTTAACAAATGCTGTCAGGAAAACTGATTTTTTCCACATGCAGAAGATTGAACCTATACCTATATCAATCACCATATATTAACTTCAAAACACAATGGATCAAAGATGTAAATATTAAAATAAAAACACTTCTATTGGGAAGGCAAAATAGATAAAACTCTGGAAGATACAGACAAAACCAAATACTTTCTAAACAGATTTCTAGTTCTAAAAGAAATAACACTGATCATCAACAAATGGGATTGTACTGAATTAAAAAGCTTTTGCATAGCAAAGGAAACCACAGCAGAGTGGGAAAATAGAATAGGAAAAAAACATTTGAAAGCTACTTATCAGAGAAAAGACCAGTATCTCAAATATGTAATGAACAGAAAAATTAGAACTTCCCCCAATTTTAAAGAGCTACTGAAAAAACGGGCATCTGAAATATGTTCTCAGATGAAGAAGTACAAATGGCCAATAAATGCATGAAAAATTTTCAACACATTTGGCCCCCGAAGAAATACAAATTAAGACAATATCAAGATTCCAACTCCAGAAAGAATGAGTCTAAGCAATGAAAACAAACAAATACTGAAGAGTCTACAGGTAAAAAAGGAACTCGTCTCAATCATTGATGCCAGTGTGAACTAGTATAACCACTATGAAAATGTGTATGGAAATTGCTCAAAACAATAAAAATAGAGGGCCAGAGATTTAGCTCAGTGGTTCCGGCACCTGCCTCGCAAGTGCAAGGTCCGAGTTTGATCTTGGTAACCACATCAACAATGCTGGGCATGGTGACTCACGCCAACCAGCAATCAATACCATGTACCACAGTGCCGGGCTTGGTGGCTCTCACCTATAATCCCAGCACTCGAGAGGCAGAGACAGGAGGATTGCTGAGTTTGATGCTTGCCTGGGCCACACAGAGAGCTCAGGGCCAGCCTGAACTACAAAGTGAAACCCTGTCTTAAAAAAAAAAAAAAAAAAAAAAGGTCACCTGTCAAATTTAACACACAAAAAAATGAAGAGATACATCTTCTTCTTGTATTTGAAGAATCAATATTATTAAAATATTGTATCTATAATACTAGTAACATCCTTCAAAAAACCAGAAAAACAACCCTAATATTTATATAGAACTACAAAATATAATTGAATACCAGAAGACATCTTGAGTAAAAGGATGAAGCAGAGGGCAGTACACTGCTTGACTTCGAAATGTATTGCAGGGCTGGGGATTTAGCTCAGTGGTTCCTCACCCACCTTGCAAGCACAGGTTTTGAGTTCTATCCCTGGTACCAAAATACATATACATACATACATACATACATACATATATACATACAAACATAAAGGTGCATTGCAAAGCTACTGCCTTAGCTACTTCCTCTCACTACTGAGGAAAAAAATGCCTGGAACCCAATGTTAAGGAAGTAAAGGTTTATTTGGCTCTTAGTTCATAGAGGTTTTAGTCCATAGTAGTTTCCAAGGCAGGGTGCCATGGCAGAGGGGCATCGCAGAGGAGAAATAGTTAATGGCAATGCAGGCAGGCAGAAGGTAGCAGGCAGCAAGGAAAAAGTGACAAGCAGCAATTCTTTGTCCCCTATATGTTATCCAGGCTATGTAACCCTCGGGCAGGTAGTGCTCACACCCACAGGGAGTTGCCTTAATCCTAGCATCACACCATGAATCAACCCAACATCATATATCCTAGACCCAGCTACCTCTAAAGCATTTCAATCATACAGTGGTTCTAGTTTTTATTTTTTCAGGATTCTACATACAGTTTTCCATAATGGGTATACTACCCCGGCATTCCTACAAACACTATAAAGATTCACTTTTCTACCCATTCTCAGAAGCAGTTATTATTTTTAGTGGTTTTTATTAATAATAGCTATTCTTTTTTTTTTTTTGAGACAGGGTCTCACTTTGTAGTTCAGACTGGCCCCTGAGCTCACTATGTAGCCCAGGCAAGCCTGGAACTCAGCAATCCTTCGGCCTCTGCCTCCCTCCAGAGTGCTGGGATTACAGGCATGAGCCACCATGCCCGGTACTGTGATATGTGGTATTGATTGCTGGTGGGCATGAGTCGCCATGCCCAGCATTGTTGTATGTGGTTACCGGGATGGAACTCAGGACCTTGCGCTTGCAAAGCAGGCTCTGGAACCACTGAGCTAAATCTCTGGCCCAATAATAGCTATTCTTAATGGAGTGAGGTGGTTATCTCACTGATTTTGATTTGCATTTCTCTGATTAGTGATGGTAAGTATTTTTATATACCTGATTACCATTTTTCTTCTATTGTGGAATATCTATTTAGGACCTTTTCCCATTGTTAATTTGGTTCCACTTAATGAACTGGAGATCAGTATATTAAATAAAATAAGGTGCACAATGTAACACAAGTACTTCATCATCTCACTCAAATGTGGAATCTAAAACATTTGATGCCCTAGAAGTTGAATTAAATGGTGTTTACCAGAAATTGGGGAGTGTAGGCAGAGAAGACATGGGGAAAAGATATTCAATAGGTCAAAGTTACAGTTAAATGGGAGCAAGAATCTCTGGTGTACTACTACACAATAAGGTAATTAGAGTCAACAGTCGTGTGTTGGGTATTACAAAGCAACTAGAAAAGAGGATATTCAATGTGTAGATATGCTTGATCTCATTAAAACATTACATACTGTATGCATATTTTAAACAATGTATGCAACCCATTAATATATACAATTTTAGACTTTCATCAGTGAAAATGAATTTAATTCTAAAAAATATATTTTAAAATTATTCAGAAAGATCTGGAAAAGCCTTTGCTCTTCTACTCTTGGTCCATTTGTGAGAAAGACAGAGGGCCACCATTTCCCGCAGAATGAACTGCTCCAATTTGTAATGATGGTAATGATGCGTGGAAATACAGGAACTACACCAATGCCTTAATAGAGTGGCAGGACGAGATAATAGAATGTACTGCTACAGGAGGAGGCTGATCACCTGCATTTAATCTCTAGCTAATACTTCCTAGGCAGTCAACTCACTTTCTTTACCTGTCCAATGGCAGCGAGCTCTCCTTACTCTCTTTCTCTTTTGCTTGGCTCCTTTGAACCAACATTGCATCTTACAGAAGTGCTTTTAATCAAGGGAAAGAGTCACTGCAGAAAAGAGTAAGAATTAAGACAGTGGACTCTGACTTTGTTAGCTGTGTAACTTTGGACTACTTTCTACTTCTTCACTATTAAGCAAAGATAACAGCATTCAACTCAGGGATGAATTAAAATTGCAATGAGGTAGAGACCAGTCAGTACAGTGGATGTATGGGACAATATCTTCTTAATAAATACAATGGTGACTAATGATGACATGAAAGATCCTAATAAATTATCTATAGGTCTATGTTTATGTATGGTAAATATCATATTCTTTTTTTGTCACCAGACTGCATTAAGAAAAACAATAAAGGGAGTGTGAATAGTTCAGAAAATGACTTTGATGTTTATTCACCAATGAATTTCCCTATGTGTGAGAATGGAGATGTTTCCAAATATGAAATTACTTAACAACTGGGAGTCAATGTTTACATTTCCTTGGCAACTGAAGGTCTGTAGAATCCTATGAAAGAATCAGCTCCATCTCTCCCGTACATTTGGCTCCACCAATGTGCACAGTACCTGTACAAAATCCTCATTGGTCATCTCCACCTACCACCTATAAAACTGCATAATGTCTCAACTCCTGTGGTTAGGATTCAGCAGACTGTACAGTCTTGTGTTGGGATCCATAGTTGAATTCAAACTGTGAGGGAAGGGTTAGCAGGAAACCAGAGGGCAGGAATTAAGTAGGGTTAGGAGAACAATCTGGCTTGCCCATTTCATCCCTATCTGCTACCCTCCTCTGTTTCCCCAAGGCCACAGCTCTTAACAGACTCCCTTCACTCTTGTTAGCTTCAAGCGACCCTGCTATTTGCCCTCTGCTGGCAGCCTAGGGATAACTGGCAGCATCCTCACTTGGGGATTCCTGCAATCCTACCCTACACCTCAGTAAACGAACTCTTCATTTTTCTCTCTTACATTCAACCTTTGAGTATAACCTGTTTCTTAACCTTAGCAGTGTTTACACATGCTACTCTAACCCACTTCTCTGCTGGGCACACATTATAATGGCTCTCATATTATGAATCATGCTAACAGTTAGTTATCATTTATAAGTACTACCATTTTTAATGATTGGCCTTTGTTCCTAAAAGTTAATAATATTTATGTATTCCTTAAATAATTTATTTCATGTGTTATTTAAACCTTTACTTTTCTTTTTGTTCAGTTTTGTTAGTTGGGGTAGGGGGAGTTTTACTTATTTTTAGGAGTTGGGGAAAGCAAATTGCTTCTGATACCTGTTTATAGAAATCCATGGAAACCAGGGGTACATAGGAACCATCTCTCTGAGTTATTTAATTTTGGATCTGTTGAATCTGAATGAAATCTTTAATACCAAAAATTTGGGATAAATCCTTTTCCTATTCCTTATCTCCCATCCTGCTACTTAGTGAGTTGAAAATGCATTTGACACCATGCTGAGTTACCTTGTACCATACAACATCCGGCTCTTGATCGGACTTTTTAAAATCATCCATGTCTGGGCAGGAAATCTCCTTTCTTTTTGTTACTTCAGACTTTTCTAAGTAGCGGATCCTGCTATTATAGCACAGGCCTGATTCATTCTCTGCCACAGTCAAGGACATTGACACCTTCATGCAATATGTCGAGTTTCTGTTGGAACAGAGAGAAAAACAGAATGGCTTCAGTGAGTGTTTACAACTTTTTGTTCTCGACATATTTCAAACATATTGACTTTTCCACTTAGGGTGTTCCTAGAAATCAGAAACAACATCAAAACAGTACACAGCAGTTTTATACTTCAACTGACAGGATTGTATGAAGAAAATGTTAATGCAGACATCTGGCCATGAAGAAGCTGCTGAGCTACACAGGAGATATACCATTCACCAAACCGTGACTCAGTCAGGCTTTTTTCCCAGTAGCAAATATTGTCACACTGAAAATCTAAAAGGAAACAATAGTGAGAAATTTTCTATAAGTCTGATAGCTATTTCTGCTCTTCTTCTGTGTCCATTCTTTTTTTTTAATTGAATTCTTTATTGGTACAATTTATATACATCTCAAAATCACATATAACATTGGGAAATTTGTACTAGTATATGCCACAAGTTAATTCTCATTTTTACCCATATCCCTACCCACTCCCCCCTCCTCCCCCCTTATACATGCTCTTTTATTTTCTTTCTGTATCATATTTATTCCTTCCCCTCATCAC
>PVIC010038912.1:0-17380 GCA_004025085.1 Thryonomys swinderianus
TACAGTATTTCCAGTGAGCATATCAATCAAGATTATAAAGTGTAAGGCCTCTTTCTTAAATTGTAAAACAGCTCATCTCTTGATTGAAGCTGCTAAAGGTAAAACATGTGAGACTCTTGTTAAAAGTTACACTCTGTGTAATTTAAATGAGGGCTAACATATTAAACTGTCAATATACCTACAGATTAGAATAACGTTCCTTATTGTCCTGGTATCAGGAGTAATTTAACACCAGAAAACCCATGGAAGGTGTAATGAGACCATTAAAGTTTGGATAAATTTACTTTTATGTTTTAAAAACCTACTTATAAAATACATGGTTCATTTCTCTCTTTTCTCTTTCTTTCATTCTTTCTTTTTTTGAGACAGGGTCTCACTTTAGTTCAGGCTGGTCTTGAGCTCATGGTGATCCTTCTGCCTCTGCCTCCCAAATGCTGGGATTATAGGCATGAGCCACCATGCCTGTTTTAGAGATTGTTTTCATTTCTTTCTTAACGTGATTTAGATTAAGATTTTTTGGGGGCTATTTTAGGTAGGGATAAAATGGGTAAAGAAAGAACAGTCCTGCCCAGGTCAGTGAGAAGAGAAACGAATTGGGACCCTGGAGAGGCTCAGGTTCCCTCCCACCTCAGCCAGCTCTAGCTAGATGTATAACCTCCTTGCAAAGGTCACTTTACCTTTTTTGGTTTTCACATCTGTAAACTGTCTTCATGGTTGGCAGAATGATTTGTAAGTCCCAAACTTGAATTTAAAATTCTTACAATTGAATAGATATGATGGATATATATGTTATTTATAATACATATATATATATATAATGTATTTTGTGGTAATCTGCTATATCAGTTATTTAGAATGTTTTTCTCAAAGGTCTGCATTTATTAGTGTAATTTACATATACTTAGTTATTAATACATCCTAACAGTGAATTACATGTGAGAGTCTATAAAATAGGGGAGTGGGGGGGGAAGTGAGGTAAAAAGAATTTTTTTGAAAGCCTGGTGTTGCTATATTAACTTCTAGTTGTAAATAAAATATTCATATACCACGATGATTTTATCTTGTGATTATTAATTTTAAATGTTTATTAGTACATATATGCAGAACACAATGATTACATTAATTATGGGGAGTTGGTTACATGCACATAACACATCTTAATTCTTTTTACACCTCCTTTCTTTATCTCCTTCCTATTCCCTCTTTTCTCTATCGCTTAATCCCCTTCCCATTTGCAAAACATCTATCTCCTTGTTTCCTATTGTCTTTTATTTTGCTCTTTGTTTATACTTTCGGTTTGTCTTGTAAAAGAAACCAGGCAATACTTAAGCCTATGTGTCTGACTTATTTTAAAATATGCATGAGTTTTAGAAATTTATAAGGGAATGTGTGTATAGTGCCTTGTAATTGACTAGGAAGATTACAAGAATGTGCATATATCTTATTGATTCTGCTCATTCATTAAACTATCTTGTTCATCTGTCATTTACTTTCTGCCAGGCCCTCAGGATATAATAGTTAAGAAGACAATCCCTATTTAATGAGTCTTATAGTCTGCAATGGTGCTTGGGTGGTTAGAGAGACAGATGTGTGTACAGCTTATGTTTATGAAAAACAGCAACCAAATGAGGAACATAAAATCTCGGGGAAATTAAGGCTTCATAAGGGAGGATAAGGTGAGCATATTCCTTGTGGTCTGTAGAATTTTTCCAGCATTACTTTTTTCCACTTCTTTGAACTTTGATTGCTAAGCCCTTTGCAAAAATAAAAGCTTTGTGTTTCTACGCCTGTGATTGAGTGGTCTTATATACTTTTTTCATTTCCCTTTGACTTTGAATTTTCAGATAGTTTTGAGATGAATTTTGAGACTGTTAAATATTTGTAAGAAGAAATATCCTTTATCTGTTCCCACTGTCACACATGCAGAGTATAGCCACAGAACCAAGAAATTCCTTATGCAGATTTTACCAGTTTTAACATGTACTAGTTTTTGTATGTATATTTAGTTCTGTGTAGTGTTAGCACATGTAGATTTTTGTAATCATCACAGGCAAGTTACAGGACAGTTAAATCACCACCAGGATTCCACATTGTATTCATAACCATTTCCCTCCTTTTCCGAACTCCAGCAACCACAGATCTATTTTACCTGTATTACTTTGTTATTTCAAAAATGTTATATAAATGGACTCACAGTAATCCTTTGAGATTAGCTTTTTAATTTGACCAATTCCTGAAGATTCATGCAAGGTATGTATCCTTGATTGGTAGTTCATTTTCATTGGTGAATAGTATTCCATAGTGTGGATGTATAGTATTTAACTATTCACTTATCAGTGGACATCTGGTGTTTCCAGAGTTTCATTTTTTTTTTGTTCTGGCCTGATTATGAATAAAGCTCCTGTGAAGAATTATGTACAAGTTTTTATATGAGCATAAATTTCCATTTCTGTGGGAGAATTGCCCAAAAGTACAATGGCTGGGTTTTATAATAATTGTTTGTTTCATGTTCTAAGAACTGCCCAAGTTTTTGGCACAGTGGCTATACCATTTTACATTTCCATCAAGAATATATGAGAGTTCTTGATATATTTTTACACTGATCCTTTGTATGATAGGTGTTTTGAAAGTATATTCTTATAGTCTGTAGTTTGTCTTTGCATCTACCCTTTACACAGGGACTTTTTGTTTTGTTTTGTTTTTTTGAGATAGGGTCTCGCTTTGTAGTTCAGGCTGGCCCTGAGCTCACTATGGTGCCCGGGCAAGCCGCCGCGAACTCAGCAATCCTCCTGTCTCTGCCTCCCGTTCACAGGGACTTTTGCAGCACAAAAGTCTTTCATTTGAATGAAGTCCAGTTTATCAATTTCTTTTATGGAAAATTCTTTTGGCCTCAAGAAATTTTATATACGTTTGTTATTTAGTTGTCTTTCTGTTCTGTTCTGCATAATGCCTGTTGTTTCTATAAGCAATGCAAGCATTTTCTCTTTCAACAATCCTGGAGCTCAGATATAGTCTCCGAACAAGAAGCCTTGAGCTCAGCATGGAAAGACATACTTGCACATTCTCTAATTGCATTAAAATGGCTGCTATCATTTTATGCCTTAAAAATATAATGATTACCTCACTATGCTGTCAAATCCAACATAAAAATCTGTACTTAAATAAATAACATTCTGTGCCAAGGAGGTTTTTGGTTTTACTTTCTAAATTAAAAATATTTTGGCAAAACCATATAGTTTTTCGATCAAAGATTTTGTTATGTAATCCAGATAACAAATTTCTGCTTTAATATATGTTGTTGTTGTTTGGTACCAGGAATTGAACTCAGGACTTTACACTTGCCAGGCAGGTGGTGCCACTGAGCTAAATTCCCCACCCTTTATGCTCTAATTCAAAGGTACACTGAAAGTCTACTTCTGCAGTTTGAGTTAGCGAAGTTGGGGATCACAACCATGTACTTGATAGGCCTTTTCTCACTGTATTAGAATAATGAGTAAAAGATTATTAATTTTCTTCAGTCTGTATCTTATTTTATCTCCTTAACATTTATTTTAACTGTTTTTGAGAGAAATACCAGCTTCACGCGATATTTAGAATTTTATCTTTTAAAAAATGTATGTGTTCACATTATTATTAGAACTTATAGGAAAAGGTTAGTAATTAATTTGGAGAATATTTGTTTTTGTAGTGGTACTGACATTATCATTTGATCCTTCATTGTTACCATATTTACTGAAATACGTGTGCAGCTAGGGTTATGGATTCCTATTTGAAAAATATCAAGCATCAGTATAAGGCAGAGGCCAGAGTAATACTTCCTGTGGCCAATACTTGGCTATCATTGGAACACAGCCATATCCATTCATTTATGTATTGTTTTGCTGAACAGCAGAGTTGAAACAGAAACCGTATAGTTTATAAGCCTGTTTATTCTCTGGAGCTTTATTTAAAAAGTTTGATAGCAGGGGATATGGTTCAGCAGCACCATTCCTGCTTGGTAAGTGCAAGGTCTTGAGTTCAATCCCTGGTACCAGAATAAAAGGTTTGATAGATCCAGAGATTTGACAACCTTATAAGTGAGCATGGTGGTGGTGTACCTGTAATCCCAGCACTCTGAAAGGCTGAGGCAGGAAGATTATAATTTCTAGCTTAGCCTGGGCTATTTAGCAAGAACTGGTTTCAAAATAAAAGATGTAAAGTACATGTATATAGGGGGTTGAGGGTCATGGGGTGGGTAGGGATATGGTTAAAAATGAGAATTAACTTGTGTCATATACTGGTACAAATTCCCCAATGTTGAGTGTGGTTGTGAGCTTTCTATAAAATTTACCGATAAAAAATTGATTAAAAAATGAAGGATATAGTGCTCGCTTCGGCAGCACATATACTAAAAAATGAGGGATATAGCTGAAGATGTAACTCAGTATGAAAATCTTGGGTTCAATCCCAGTGCCAATAAAAGGCAACATTATAAATTATTGGTCTTCCATACTACAAAGGAAAAAATTGGGGGAGTTTTTTTTTTTTTTTTTGAGACAGGGTCTCGCTTTGTAGTTCAGGCTGGCTCTGAGCTCACTATGTAGCCCAGGCAAGCCTCGAACTCAGCAATCCTCCTGCCTCTGCCTCCCAAGTGCTGGGATTACAGGCGTGAGGCAGGGTGTTTTGAGACAGGGTCTTGCATTGTAGCTCAGGCTGGCTTCAAACTCATTATGTCGCCTAGGCTGACCTGGAACTCATGCAGTCCTCCTGCCTTAGCCTCCTGCCTTAGTGCTGGGATTGCAGGCATTTGCTACCATGTCCGGCTATAAAGGAAACTTAGCAGATTTTACAGTAATGTTTTATTCCTTTTGGTTACTTTTCCATGGAGATTGTTCCTTTTTTTTTTTTTTTGACTAGCAGCTATATTAAGGTATACATAGAGAGTTGGAAAGGTTTGTGCTTATTGTTACAGAAGTGAGAGTATAAAATTTAGACAGAGCCCTATATGTCAACCTTTGAGTGATCTTGTAAATCAGAATGGTGACGATCAGTCGGGCACATTAGGCTCAGCAAGCTTTATGCTCATGAAACTTCTACTTGATCTTTAAATGAATGGTGGTGTGAGGTTATCGAACTGGACTTAGATTGTTGATTATTATGCATAAGTGCCATTTTTTATAAGTTGATATTTAGATCTTTTAAATCTTTAAGTGATGTTGAGAATCGAAAAGAGGATAGTTGCCTAAATATTTGAAAGGAAATGGATCCTTACCTTCCATCACACACAGAAATAAAGCAAGGATATGTTTAAAACATGTAAGTATTTTTAATACTTCTGGAAAGCATTAGATATTATAACAAAGTTAAAAAGGCAAGTGGCAGACCAAGGGAACATAGCTTCTCATATGCAGTAGAAAGCTTGACTTCTACTTAACGGTCTCACTAATTTAAATGATAATCTTCATTTCCTTTGTAATGTAACACCTTGCACTAAACACTTGCTATCAGTAGGTTCATCTGTGGTGCTCCAGGGTGCTCTGTGTAAAGCAGATCCTTTTATTACTGAACCAGTATAGTTTGGTTCTACATTTTTTAAAGCATGTAATTTGTTTGATATTATGTATACTGATAAAATATGAATAGGTGAAATTGGAGTTCTTTCTTACTGAAAACCTGCCAGATGAAATGTTATAACATCCGGGATTACCTCTACCTTATATGGAGTTGGAGATGGAAGTGGAAAGTGTGTACATATTAAAGACTATTCAGCACATATGGATCACTGTGAAAGCTGTATGATGTTTCTTTGTGTTCATTGTAATGAAAAAAATTGAGTGCTTTAGGAAGTGTTCATTAAAAGAAGTTTCTAAGAAAAATATAATTAAAAATGTGAGCTAAAAAATGGTAGTATGGGTGAAAATTTAGTGTAAAATAAATGTACCAGAACTGTTTACTTACATTGCTTTACAAGTATCTTTTAAATTCTTTAAAGTTATACCTTAAGAATTCAGTTTAAATTTCTTTACAATCCATAGACTGGGAGAGTTTGGTAAATGAGTGTATATTTACCACAGATAAAATTAAATAGGGGCCGAGGATTTAGCTCAGTGGTTCCAGCATCTGCTTAGGAAGCGCAAGGTCCTGATTCCAATCCCCAGTACAGTACCGCATACCACCATGCCAGACGTGGTAGTTCATGCCTGCAATCCCAGTACTCAGGAGGCAGAGGCAGGAGGGTTGCTGTGATTTCAAGGCTAGCCTGGGCTACATAGTGATTTAGAGCCAGTCTGAACTACAAAGTGAGACCCTGTCTCAAAAAAAAGATAAAATTAAATACTTGATATACATATACTTTTATAATTTTTCATCCAAATAGGCCTAAAATTTCAAAAAAAAATCAACTGTTCAAATTGCATTTAATGGGGTTCCTACTATGTATGCTACCTCCTGTATTAAGAGCTAATACAAGATCAGTGGGGAGATTCCTTAAAAACCTTGGATTACAGGTCCCATTTGACACTGCTGTTCCTCTGCTAGGTATGTACATGAAAGAATTACAAGATTCATATCACAATGACATATGTGCAACCCATGTTCATAGTAGCTCAGTTTATGATAGCTAAGTCTTGGAAACAACCCAAATGCCCATCAACTGGAGACTGGATAAAGAAGATGTATTTTTTCTGTAAAATGGAGTATTACTCTGCCATAAAGAATGATAAAGTTTGAGTCATTTATATTCAAGTGGACATACCTTCAGTACATACTCATAAGTGAAATAAATGGTCACAGATTTGTAAATATCATACATTTTTCTCCGGTATGAGAAACTGAAGATGTAAATGAGTTCTTGAATATATGATAGATATTATGAAATAGAAAATATTCAAAGGGAAATGGGGTGTAGGGGTAAGTAATGAGAGGAAAGAAAAAAATGTGATGGTAAAAAAGGAAGCAAAGCTTATATATATGGGGTGGGAGAATGGGAAAAAATGAGAATTAAATTGTGTCATATGCTGGTACAAATTCCCAATATTGAATGTGATCATGATGTGTATATACAGTGTACCAATAAAGATTCAAATAAAAACAGAAGTGGTACAGATTAAGAAAGAGGTACCTGTTAGAAAAAAGGCAGAGAATTATAAATTGGCCTTCTCCAGAAAAAGAAACAAACTTGAATAAAAAATGATAATGTCAATCTGGTAAATAGGAGAAGGTAAACCATTTTTTTATCAAATCCACTAGAAAAAATGAAGTATAACATCTACTATTAGTAAATTGGCACAATTGAAGTGCCATAGTTGAAGAATTTTTTGATAAGAATATCTAAATCTTTCCATTTAAAAATTACGTATATTTTGACTGAACAAATGCCAAAACACAATTCTAGGGAAATGTATGAACTGTATAAAGCTATATAAAGTTTCACTGCAATAAAACTTTATAACAGTGAAAACTTGACAGCGACCTAAATATCCTTCAATAGGGCAATGATTTAAATAGTACTATAGAATGCTATATAGCAATTTAAAAAAAGAAAAGAAAAGAAAAAAATCCTTCTGGTAGACATGTAGAAATTGACATCGGAGCTCCAGAATATGGAATTAAGCAGGAGAGGAGTGAGAAGGGAATGAGAAGTTGTCCACTATGATTTCCCTTATCTAAAAACAAATAAATCCTTATCATTTGTATAGGTAATAAAACTGGCCTTATTGATAACACACCAAGAGTAGTTAACCCTTGAGGGGAAGGGAGTGGTGTTAAAAGCATTCATTATAGGGATTACGTTTACTTTTATATGCTGTACATTCAGTAGTGTATTTAGCAATCTATAATATGCTACTTTGCTAGTAATTATTCACATTAAGAATAAGAAATATTTGCCCACCATATTGAAGGTTAATTATAGTATGATTCCCTTATAACACTCCTAGAAATGTATCAGTTTGTACTGAGTGGGTGTTAAGGTGCTCTTTAAATAACTTTTTGTCCTGTTGTTGAAATACTATTTGTATTTTCTAAATTTTCTACACTAAAAATTAACTATAAAGGAAAATGAAAGCACCATAGTTCTATAGTCAGAGGGGACTACTTTTATCTTCATGGTATATATGCTTGTACAAACATGTTTGCATGTATGTGTATGGACATTTGCACATATACTATAACATCTTTTTACAAACTTGGTTTTTTACTGTGTATATTGTTTTGTAACTCGTGTGGTGGAGACAGGGAGCAGTTTGGTTTTAATGAAGATTTAAAAAACTAAACCTGAATGGTTATTTTTTTTTTTTTGAGACAGGGTCTCGCTTTGTAGTTCAGGCTGGCTCTGAGCTCACTATGTAGCCTAGGCAAGCCTCGAACTCAGCAATCCTCCTGCCTCTGCCTCCCAAGTGCTGGGATTACAGGCATGAGCCACCACGCCCGGCACTGTGGTATGTGGTATTGATCGCTGGTGGGTGTGAATCTCCATGCCCAGCATTCTATGTGGTTACCTGGGATCGAACTCAGGACCTTGTGCTTGTGAGGCAGGTGCCAGAACCACTGAGCTAACCCTCCGGCCCCTGAATGGTTATTTTTGATCAAAGGAAAGCCACCTGTTTTGTCTAGTTTTTGGCTAAAGATATGCATGGCAAGTTATTTAGCAACTTAAAAAACAGAATCTGGGTATCTGTGGCAACACAATCCATTGTCTATATATCTTAGTATGTAGTATATAAAATTGAATCTTCAGAAAACTTTTATCTCAATTTATAATATATAAAATTGAATTTTAAGAGGACCTTCTTTGATTTGGGCAAGTATATTTATATGCTGCTTTTTCACATCATTTATTTTTTTATTCATTGAGTTCATTAGTACAGTTTAGGTCTACATTATGATCACATTCATCTTGGGGAATTTGTACCAGTAGATGATGTATTTAGTTCTTTTTTTTTTTTTTTGAGACAGGGTCTCGCTTTGTAGTTCAGGCTGGCTCTGAGCTCACTATGTAGCCTAGGCAAGCCTTGAACTCAGCAATCCTCCTGTCTCTGCCTCCCAGGTGCTGGGATTACAGGCATGAGCCACCACGCCCGGCACTGTAGTATGCCGTATTGATTGCTGGTGGGCGTGAGTCTCCACGCCCAGCATTGTATGTGGTTACCAGGGATCAAACTCAGGACCTTGTGCGTGCGAGGCAGGTGCCAGAACCACTGAGCTAACCCTCCAGCCCTGTATTTAGTTCTTATTTCTTCTCCTTCCTCTCCCTTCCATCCTTCCCTATATATAAAGCTTTGTTTTATTATTTACTTCTTTTATGTTTTTTTTCCCCGCATCATTATTAAACATTGTACTTGCATCAGTTATTGAACAAATCCACTGAAAAGTCATCACAATCTCCTCTGGGTCTTTTCCTGTGGGACTTAGAGATAAAAATACATTATTTTATCATGGAGACTTTTTGCTCTTTTAATGATTTTCTACAAATTCAATAGGGGATTTTATAAAAGAAAGTTCTATCTTGTGGACAGTGGTGTTAGTGCTATTCAGGTGTTTGTTATGGAGACTAAAACAACCCCTGTTTTCTCATGGTACATGCATTTGGCATTTCTGAAATTAATCTCATACCATAAGGAATTTTCTCATACATGCTATCAAGTTAGACTTTACAGGGAAGTTAGGATACAAATTTCCTATTTCTCATGGATTAATGAGAAGAGAATGTGAAATTAGACTGTTAAATATGTATTATAATTTTAATAGTGGATTTTAATGGTTAATGCAGTGTGGCAGCAAGATGAAATATCTTTCTCTTAGATGTTTTATTATCTTTAATATATGCTTGAACTACTTTAATACTAAAAAAAAGTTAATGATAAGATTTAGAAAGACCTCTCCCCTGGGGGAAATGAGTGATTTGTCTTCAAAGAAAACCTGAGAAATGGGCAGAATTGCTACTGATGGATAGATGTGGATCCTTCTTTGTGGTCAGAATGTTAGTCTTTTTTTTTTTTTTTTTTTTTTTTTAGACAGGGTCTTGCTTTGTAGTTCAGACTGTACCTGAGCTCACTTTGTAGCCCAGACAAGCCTGGAACTCAGCAATCCTCCTGCCTCTGCCTCCTGAGTGCTGGGATTATACTGCCACACCTGGCATTGTGGTATATGGTTACCAAAGATGGAACTCAGGACTTTGCACTTGCCAAGCAGGCGCTGGAACTGCTGGGCTGAATCCCTGACCTTTTTTGCTTTGTTTTGTTTTGAGACAGGGTCTCTCTTTGTAGTTCAGGCTGGCCCTTTGCTCACTATGTAGCCCAGGCAAGCCTTAAACTCAGCAATCCTCCTGCCTCTGCCTCCTGAGTGCTGGGATTACAGGTGTGAGTCACCATGCCCAGTCTTGTGGTACAAGGCTACAGATGAATGAATTTGTGACTTTGCACTTACGAGGCAGATGCTGGAACCACTGTGCTAAGTCCCTGGTCTGTTAGTCATTTCTAATGCTTAAATGAATCAAAAACAGAAAGATTCCCTCAGATTGGAAAGAGGAACTTAGTGGATGAGTTTAAAGTACAATCATAGCTTCAGGAAGAAAGAACTCGCTGATATCACATGGGGTGAATCCAAGCAAAAGATGCTCGGTTCCACGTGAATATTAAAGATACTAACTAAAGAGAATAGTTGGGTAATTTAAAAAATAATTGGGAAAATCCTAACTCTATTGAAATCTGCAACTGGGTAGAAGAAACAACAATTGTCAGATGAGTGTGTTTCAGATAAGTGGAGCAAGAAAGAGACAAGTATGCCAGGGATAATGATATTCCTACAGCTGGAGCCATAATTGGTTCTAAATCCAACTGCAAGATTAGCCTAGGATGGTTTAAAGTCTTTGGTAAAATAGTTGGCGTGACAAAAACACTAGGCACCAAGTCAAGACCAGACAGGTTGTAGAAGGTGTTGAGGTCTCCTGTATGCCCAGACGATTTCTCATGTGTAAGTTAGAGTTTCTGTGAAGCAAGTTGTTTCTATAACCTGAAAACTAAAGAAGGCAGGGCTAAAGTGTGCCTTTGGTAAATTATGCAACCTTTAATTGGGAAGTTAAGTAGTGTTTATTTCCCCAAATAGAAATGTCAGCATTAGCATATGCATTCAAATACAGCTACATGTTATACATTTCAAGCACAATGACTGGCCTCCTAAGGATGTTATACAACTCAAAATTTCCCCTAGAATTTTTTAGACTGCTGTACTTAGATTTTATTTATAGTGTCAAGTACAAAGGCCAGGATTTTTATGTGGAAGCTGATTTTTTAAAATTTATATACATATTTACATTCATTGCAACATTTTCTTCGTTATCAAGAGATGGCATGTTATTTATAGGGGAGCAACTATTTATAGGGGAGAATTTAGTTGTTTCCTTTTATCTGTGGTTTCACTTTCCATAATTTGAGTCACCCCTGGTTAACTGCACTCTGAAAATATTACATGGAAAATTCCAGAAGTTAACAGTTCATAAGTTTTGAATAGCTTTTATAAGCTTATTATTATGATTATTGTATTTTATTATTAGTTACTGTTAATCTCTTACCCTGCCTAACTTATAAATTAAACTTTATTATTAGTATGTATGTTTAGGAAAAAGTATCCTAGTATTGGGTTCAATACTCTTTACAATTTCAAGTATGTGGGGAATGTTTTGGATGGGTCCCCCATAGTTTCCAGGGGGGCTTCTGTTTTTCTGTGCAGGTAGTATTCTTTAAAATACAGGCTGTTTTGGAAAAAGACAATTACAAAATGAAAGCCTTTGTAGTGAATCTATCATTGTTTGCATTCTTGTTTTGAAACCTGAGTTCCCCAACATTACTTTTACCCCTCAGCCATCTCTTCATTTGTTTTGTGTTTGCTGGGTGAGAACTCAATGATTGGTAATTCTCAGCCCCAGAAGTACAAAATAGCGGGGTTAAAAAGATTTACCAGCCCAGCAGCTGTCTTGAGTCCTACCTCAGTAGGGGTATAATCCAGAGGTATAAATAGACATCAGTGCTCTCTAAAGGTAACAGCTCTGGCACTAGGGAGGAAAACACTGCAGGGGTAGGATGGCTCCCCCAAACCTGTCTTATCTCTGTGGTCCCGTGTGTTTTTGCCATTATTATTTGGTTCCATGAAAAGTGATTGGGCCACAATTGTGATGATGAGATTTAGTAAGATTGGGCGTCTGTTTCTACGTGTCAGACAGCTGGAATCTTTTTCAAAGCAAATCCTAGCCCAAGAAACCATACTTGTTTTCATTTTGCCTTAGCCTCATTAGAGATAGAATGTTTCCTCATATCTTGTTTTCAGTTATCCTCAACTGGAAAAGGTTGTGCACTACCTCCAACTCTGACTAAAGGGTCCCCTTGTGCAGGGCAGAGCCAGCAGAAAACAGAAGTCAGGTGTTATACTAGGGCGTTAGCAAAGATGAGAGGAAGAAGCAGGGGATTTATGGTCCATAGCCAGTGTGTGCCTTTAGTTTTCCAAATCACAAATCTAAATACAGTTTGTATTTAAGAGATACATTTAAAAAAAAAACAAGTTGCAATCTGTAAGTTCGTTAAGGTAAGTAGAATACTGAAAGCTATGGAGTGTTTACTTTGATGATCACAGCTTCCAGTGAAAAAACTGCAAAGTTGAGTCAAAACTGTCATTCTTTCCAAGATAACATTGTTACATGTTCTTGCAGAATAATTTGTTTCAATAATTTTGCATCATTCCTACTTAAGATAACAAGTACTTAAAGTCATTTTCTTTGTCTAATATTTTCTAGATGTTGTAATATTTTGTTACTACATTGGAAAATGTTTTATTTTGCATTAGGAACACTGATTAGGAACTGAAGATGAAAAATTAGTTCTTCAAACTTGTGAACTCTGCTGATGACCTGTCTGTCTCTATCTCTTGAGTTAAAGAAAACCAATGTTATTTTGAAATAGTACAGTTGACTTTTTGGCTTGTATGAAGTTGTTCTTTTTCAATGACTCTAAACTTTTGAGGTTTGGTCGTTGGCCAGATCTGTGGCTACCTCCTGCTCTGGCTAGACTCCTTTTTCTTTGCTTTGCCTGACACTGCAGCATTGCTGCTGAAAGATCAGGATGTTGTTTGGACTGGGCACCAGGCTGTGAACCTCCATGTTGTTCTCTTTTACTTTTAATCATAGTGACCCAGAAAACCAGGAGATGAGGGTGTCCAAAAGTTTAATAATACATTTTCTTTTCTTTAAAAAAAATCTGGCCTGTAAGACACTCACATAACCAGCAGAGTTCGAGATGATGTATGGTAAGAGACAACATTTCAAAACTATCCTGTGTTTACCGTAATTTTGCTTTTGAAGAAGAGTAAGCAGTGGATTGCTCCATACACATGAAAAAGCAAACTGCCTTATCTTTTTTTTTTTTTTTTTTTTTTTTTTGTGGTACTGGGGATCAACTCTGGTCCTTGTGCTTTCAAGGTGGGTGTGGTACCACTTGAGCTAAATCCCCAATTGCCTTATCTTTTACTGCTGTTAACATTGGTTGCATGTTTCAAGGAGAGCTGAATTACTGTCTAGTCTCATGATGCTGTATTTTCGACTAAATAGTCACAGAGATTTATAGGAAGTATCCACAAGAGGAAATATCAGGATTTGAGATTGTAGGAGACTTCTTGGCTGACCTTTACCTGAGGATTTGTGACTCTGTCTCCTTAAACAGTATTTCACTGAAAAAGACTTCTGCTGTGCTTTGTTTTCTTTTTGTTTTGTATTCAAGCACTCTCATCTAATCTGGTTTTAGAGTTCTTAGTTTATTCTTTTATACTATTGGGAATTGAACCCTGGTCTGTGCACACGCTATGCACACGCTATGCAAGTGCTGTGCCCTGGAGCTATACTCCCTGCCTCAAGTTCTTTTGGTAGAACTATGCAGAAGTGCATTAGATTGAGGCATTTAACACATATAAGGAATGAAACTTCCCTTGGTTGGGTTCCACAGTGAAACTAACTATCCTCTTCCCAATTTTATGTTTGTCAGAATCATAAGCAGACAGGCTGGTAGTTTGTTACAGTTGCTAGTCTGTAAATGAAATGGATTGGGACCTTTTAGTTTTCTGTGCTTTCTGATGCTACATTTTTCTTTCCTCTCTTAGAAACTCAATTTCATCCTTTAGATTGCATACTTTTTTATGCCTCCATATATGAGAGGATTTAAAAATAAAATCTACTTTCAGGCAAACCAGTCAATAAAGTGATAACACGTATAGTTGGATAACTGAAGAGGTTCCTTGTTACTATTACCTTTTTAAAAGGCCAGTGGTCATCTGGTTGGGCTATTATTATGGGGTTGAGGAATGCCTCATGGGTGATCTTCCTTTCCTATTCTACCTATATCTCTAAATTGGGCAGCTATCTACTTAAAATACAGCCTATTCAACAGTAAGCTCCATTAGGGCAGAGCATAGTATATGTTCATTAAACATTTTTTCTTCTTCTTTTCCCCTCCTTGTCTCCCTCCCTCCATCTGTTCCTTGCTTTGTAGTGCTAGGATTGAATGTAAGACCTTATACATATAATATAAGTACTTTCATACTGAGCCAACCACACCCACCCCGTTTGTAGTATGGGCAGTTGAACCCAGGACCTTCATACTGAGATACATCCTCAGCCCCTTTAATTTTTTTTTTAATTTTGAGATAGGGTTTTGCTAAGTCTATAACTTGCCCAGCCTGGGTCTGAACTTGTGATCATTTGGCCTCAGTCTCCAAGAGTACTGGGATTACAGGCAAGTGTCACCACAAGTGGCTAACATGTTTCTTAAACAAATCTGTGCACATGCATTTGTAATTGTCAGGGATTTGGGGAAAATCAATTAAAAAATACTTTGAAGGAAAGGGCTTGTCACTATGCTTATCTTTTAATTCCTTTCCTCTCTAATTCTGTACATTATTATGATGGATTATCTTCATCTATGCCATTTATATTAATCAAATAAAATAGAGACAACCATTTATTTCTTGTTTCAGTGAGTCTATGGCCAGTAAGATGCCATTATTTTCACGTTTAGGAGAGACTAGATAATATATTTGTCTTCACATCTTTCTGTTGTAATACTAGAAATTATAGTAACTTGCTTGCCAAAGAATTTATTCTGTAGGTGTTTTTTTTTTTTTTTTTTTTTTTGAGACAGGGTCTCACTTTGTAGTTCGGACTGGCCCTGAGCTCTCTATGTAGCCCAGGCAAGCCTCGAACTCAGCAGTGCTGGGACTACAGGTGTGAGCCACCATGTCCTGAATTGTGTTATGTGGTACTGATTGCTGGATCATGGGCATGAACCACTACGCCCAACATTGTGGTATGTGGTACCCGGGATTAAACTCTGGGCCTTGAGCTTGCAAGGCAGACTCTGGAACCACTGAGCTAAATCGCTGTATTCTTGCTTATATATAGGTTTGGCTTAGCAAAATGGATTCTTTCTTCTAGATTAAAAAAAATTTAGCTTGCATTTCTTTTCTATTTTAAAAATGTGATATCATTGCGTAGCTCATTTTTTTTTTTTTTGAGAAATGGTCTTGCTTTGTAGTTCAGGCTGGCCCTGAGCTCACTATGTAGCCCAGGCAAGCCTCGAACTCAACACTCCTCCTGTCTCTGCCTCCCGAGTGCTGGGATGACAGGTGTGAGCCACCACGCCCGGCGTAGCTCATTTTTAATAATTATAGATTGATAGAAAATTTACTGAAGGTAGTTCAGAGGTTCCACCCAGCTTCCCCTATCTTAGCATTCTGTATAACACTGGGTCTATAATACTGACTGCACTATAGAATATACTTGGACTTATCTAAATTGTTTTCCAGGGTCATTTTTTTTCTGTTCTAGTGTCCAAAATTTTTCAAATGTTTATTTTAGAAAATTATATAAATAAAATGATAAAACAAACTATCGGTAATCTTTCACTTAGAAAACTGATACTTTTAAAATATATACTTGCATACTTTCTGTATGCAGATATAAATCCAGACCCCCCCCCCAATATTGTTTGGACTTCTTTAGAAGATAAGGCACAAAAATACTTTATATACCAGTTTTAACTTGCTTTTTATACTTAATAATATAGGATTTACTTTTTTCTTTGGTGAACCTCTTCTCATGTCTGCTTTTTTAAAATACAGTTTGTTCCCTATCTTTGATATTTTGTTTTATCCTTTTCTTTACTCAGTTAATTCTTTATAACTTAAAGAAGAGGTCAATTTTGTGTGTATTCTCAACGTTTCTCCTCTTAACAAACCAAAAAAATATGACAAACTCTTAATTAGTAGCAGCGGCTCAGTCATTCTGAATGAATGATATGTTAGGCTGAACCATTTGATATTGCTATTTTTTGTGTGTAACAGACTTTTTACTGCTGCAAGTTTTCTGTGGGTCAACATAAAGTTTAAAAAAGCTTTCCATTTATTCTGATCCTGTTTCTTTCTTCCCTTTCTGAAAACATCTGCTTTTAGAGCATTGAGCTGATTCTGAAAACTTTTGGCTATGCCACCATGTTTAAACTCAGCCTCCAGGAGGGTTTCAGAAGCACATCCTCAGGGCCTGTTCTATGTTGATGGCAGACTTCGTGAGCTTGAATTTGTGCATTATATCTGCCCATCAGTATAATGGCGACAGACTTCTGAAGTTTCCGTCTTCGTTTCACTTCTGTGTAGGTAGCTATGGACACTGGTGCCACCTAGTGCCACCTTTTAGGTAAGCAGCCATTGTTGCTCCACTATATCAAATACCCGAATTTTTCATTTTCTTTCTCTCTTTTTTTTTTTTTTGTTTTTTGAGACAGGGCCTCACTTTGTAGTTTAGACTGGCCCTGAGCTCACTATATAGCCCAAGCAAGCCTCAAACTCAGCACTCCTCCTGCCTCTCCTCTGCCTCCCCAGTGCTGGGATTATAGACAGACAGGTTTGAGCCACCAAGCCCAGCATTTGTGGTATGTGGTACTGATTGCTGATGGGCATGAGTCACCATGCCTGGGATTGTTATATGTGGTTGGGGGGGGAATCAAACTTGGGACCTTGCACTTGCTAGGCAGGCACCAGAACCACTGAGCTAAATCTCTGGCCCTTCATTTTATTTTATTTTAAATTTTTTTTTTTTTTGAGACAGGGTCTCGCTTTGTAGTTCAGGCTGGCTCTGAGCTCACTATGTAGCCCAGGCAAGCTTCGAACTCAGCAATCCTCCTGTCTCTGCCTCCCGAGTGCTGGGATGACAGGCGTGAGCCACCACACCCAGCACTGTGGTATGCGGTATTGATTGTTGGTGGGCATGAGTCTCCACGCCCAGCATCGTATGTGGTTACCGGGGATCGAACTCAGGACCTTGCGCTTGCGAGGCAGGCACCGGAACCACTGAGCTAACCCTCCGGCCCCC
>PVIC010038913.1:0-17384 GCA_004025085.1 Thryonomys swinderianus
GAGTTTTTGTTTTTTTGAGACAGGGTCTTGCTTTTGTAGTTCAGGCTGGCCCTGAGCTCACTATATAGCCCAGGCTGGCCTTGAACTCACAGCAATCCTCTAGCATCTGCCTCCCGAATGCTGGGATTACAGGTGTGAGCCACCACATCCAGTATTGTTGTTTGTGGTTGCTGGGGATAAAACTCAGGACTTTGTGCTTGCAAAGCAGACACCAGAACCACTGAGCTAAGCACTTGGCCCTCTGCTTTCAAGTTTTAACTTAAACATGCAGTGTATTCTTTCTGTCACAGCTTGTAAGCAGGAAAACTAACCCCGTGTTGGGAGTTGGGGGATCATATATGCTGGTGGGCAATAAAATGACATTTAGCTCAGTGGTTCCGGCACCTGCCTCGCAAGCGCAAGGTCCTGAGTTCAATCCCCGGTAACCACATACAATGCTGGGCGTGGTGACTCACACCCACCAGCCATCAATACCACATACCACAGTGCCAGGTGTGGTGGCTCATGCCTGTCATCCCAGCTTGGGAGGCAGAGGCAGGAGGATTGCTGAGTTCCAGGCTTGCCTGGGCTACATAGTGAGCTCAGGGCCAGCCTGAACTACAAAGCGAGACCCTGTCTCAAAAAAAAAAAAAAAAAAAAGACAGCACGGTTAAAGGAAAGTGTGCTGGGTAACTTTGGTGGCTCAGAGTAGTCAGGTGATGAGAAAAGAGCCCGGAGAGTCCTGGAGCTTTGAAGCATTGTGAGCAGCTGTTCCTCAGTGAGGCCTCGGTGCTCCTGACCGTACATGGGCTGAGCAGCACCGCCAGGGCAGAGAATTAAACACAGTGCGTTCACATGGCCTGGGCCATTAAGCGACAGCCACTAACTCTGACCCGCGAGGGTTGTGCAGAAAATAGCCTTCTCTCAGTGAGCTGCTGCTAGAACATGTCAGGTATCACACGGAGAAGAAAGAAATCACAGTCGTTGACTCAGGAATATCTGGAATATCTAAATCAAAAACATTCGTAACATTTTCTGAACTTCAAAAACTCTTGTCACTTTAGTTTGTTTCAGAATCACCTGTAATTATCTGAAATAGTTCAGGAAATCATCCCACTTGCAATTTGGTGGCCCGGTGTAAACACGATTTGGATTCAAAGTCTTGGTTCTGCCCACAGCGCTTTAGGCGCACCGGCGCTTTCTGTGCCAGTCACGCTGCGCCTTCTGAGACCCAAGAGACCGGGGTCTACTAGAGCACTCCTCCGGCCGGACCAGACCGCAGCAGGTGGGTGTGCGTCGGCAGCACCGTGGCCGAGCTGGAGCTGGAGCCGGGTGAGGCGGAGCTGTCCCTGTGCGCAGACGCTTCCTAGCCAGGCGTGAACAGCAGCGCCCAGCAGGGCGGAGGGCGAGTCCTCCCGGAGGGCGTGCGCCTGCGCTGTACACAGCGAGGGACACGGGTGACTGCGGCGGGGGGGGGGGGGCTGTCTCTCTGCTCTCTGTGTAAAGTAACTGCTCACACTTGGAGCTGATGGGCCATTGCCTTGTACGAGACCCAGAGCACAGGGGGCCGGGAGACCCCCAGGAAGACTGCAGCCGGAATCCGCCTGGATTCAGCAAAATCTGCCTGAGTGTGAGGGACGTACTGCAGTTTCTCAGCACAGTGATACAATCATGAGCACAAGCACACACGTGTGGACACACACACACATGTGCACATATGTGTGCTGAAGCCTGATGAGTGCTATCTTTACAAAAGCTGCCGAGGTACATCTTCCTTGCCTTCACTATCAGGAACGTGTCTGATGCCCTGTCAGAAAGATATTTCTAAAAGTCGAGGCAAAAGAAAATGAACCAGGAGGCTCAGTTCCATCCAAGCTGCTCTCCATCCTGGCCGCTCACAGCCGGGCACCCTGAGTGGCCGGCAGCCCCCCGGCTCATCATCCTGCTGTCCCCCGGCCACCATGACTTCCCTTGACTTCAGCCACACTTTGAGTGTTTGCCCTCGGGGTTTCTCACAAGTAAAGGCGGCCAGGGACTCTTTCAAATGAAACCCTTGTGATCCTGCTGAAGCCCTTTCTGAAACAGGCCTAGCAAGGGTTTGCCTGACTTGCTGTGCATACTGGCAGAGTACGGTACAGTAGCTGAAGGTGCTGTCAGAATTAGCCACTCACAGTCACCCTCTGCTGGGAACTTCGGGGCGACCTCAGGTCCTCTCCTCCCTCCTCCAACTCCCAAACTTGTTCCCCAAGAAGAACGCTGTCTGTAGGAAACACATCCAAGTCACAGGCGACCTAGTTCATGGCTCACAGATGTGTGACTCACTCCAGCAGCAGTTACATGTGTGTGTGTGTGTGTGTGTGTGTGTGTGACAATTTAGAAAGCCCTGGCACACTTCCTGAGCCTAGAAGGAAGGGAACTGTAAGAGCGAACATCTCAGTAGCACCTGCTTCGCACCCGGGGTTAAATGTGGTCATTTATTGCTTCTCATGTTTACTGGCTGAGGAGACGCGTGTGCTTGGTGGATCTGAGTCAGCACAGGAAAAATGCAAGAAAATAAACTCACTTATGCATTGAAATCAATCCGGAGGGCCAAGCACCTCTGCCTTGAGTGGAGAGAAGAAATATGAGTGGGCAACAAACCCGAAGATGCTCATTTCTCCAACAATCACCTTCATCTATTTGGAAACGATGAGAACAAAACAAAAGAAAAAGAAATGGCTCCAGCTTGAAACACTTCCTGTTCTACTCTTGAAACACAACTCCAGGCTTCCGACATCGTCTGAGAGGAATCACTTAGAGAGAACACGGAGTATTAGCAATTTAATCAGGAAAATGATCTATCGATCCATGGGCTTTATAGAATTGACCTGCTATATAATCTTGCCCATTATTAACTAAGACAGAGCTTGCTCCCCAACTCCTGATTTAAATATTTTTCTTAGTAGAAATTACTTTTCTGCCACCCATGAGCAATTGTTTTAATCATTTTTCTCATGCGCACACCACGCTGAAGTCAGCACCTTGGAGGGGAGAGAGGGGGCGGCTCCTTCACTAACTCACCACCTCTCCCGCCTCCCTCTCCCTGCCTTCCGCCTCTGCCTTCTATCTGCGCGGGCCTGTGAATTCATTCCAGCCAAATGAATCAGTCAGGATGGGAATGTTAATTTGTTTGAATGAAGCTATGTCAGCCTGGGAAAAAACAGGATGCCAATACCAACTTCTAGATTTCTACCAACCAGAATTCTTGATTCGTGGCCTCTGGGCGTCCACCCAGCCCTGTTGCCAGACCCTCCATCACCGCTCATGGTTTGTCAGTTCACTTCTAGTTCCTTGTCCTTCCTTGCCCTATGACTCTAAAATGATGTAAGGAACGATTACAGACTAGCTCCTAGATCTTTCCCTGGGCTTTCAGTTACACTGTTGGTGCCAGCACAAAGAGATGAGTGGGTTAAACCTGAGCTTTGACAGGGTGTCACAAATGACTTCTGGGAACTGGTTTCGGTGAATGCTTAGTGGACAGCAGAAAGCAGAGAAGGCCCCTGCTGCATGCTGGTCTGGCCTGCAGGAACATGCTGGGACACATTGGGATCACTCTAGGTAAGAAGATATCTTCCCAGATCCCACTGTTACCTCTAGCAGCCAGGGAGACGATCATGGGGAATGAAATCAGCATCTGTGAGCACTGATGCGAAGTCAGTGCCATAGGTCTGTCTCTCAGGACACACCTGAGATGGGGATTTATGCACAGGGACTGCTCGTGGTCCCATGTGTTGAATGTTCCTTCCCCACTGCAGTGGTGCTCCGAGGTTGGGCCTCTAGGATGCGATTGGGTCCCAAGGGCTCCACCCCATCAGTGGGTTAATCCACTGATAGGTTCATAGCTGAGTGGGATACTGGGAAGTGGTGTAAATTTAGCCAGCGGGGGCTGAACGAAGGCTGCAGGCTGTTGGGGAGTGCCTTTGAAGAGAGTATTTGTTCTCAGATCCCTCTCTCCTGGCATCATGAGGAGGGCAGCTTTTCTCCACCACATACTTCCTGCCATGATGTCTGCCTTGGTACAGGCACAGAAAAACAGAACTAAGGGACCATGGATCGACATCTTGGGTAATACGAGCTGGAAATAAGTCTTTTTTGCCTTAAGATGATTTTCAAGGGGATCTTGTCACAGCAATGGAAAGTGCACTAACTTGATGATTTCTCCAGGGGTGATTTCCAAGGGGAAAATTGAGAGAGAGGGGACAGAAGGATGGGGAAGGCACAGGGCCCCAGGCTGGCTGGTGTCTCAGGGCATTCTGGGGTGTGGTAACTCCTGTCTCAGTCTCCCAGAACAAAGGTGAAAATTCAGAGTTTCCTTCTGGCCTGTCAGGCACTGCGGTGGTCTGAATGAGTCCCTCGTGTTTTCTGTGCTGGGAAATTAATCCACAGAGTCATAAGTTATGGGGACCAGAGGGAGGGGGTTGAGTGGTGAGGACTCTGTTATGCACGGATTAAGCAGTTCAAGGATCACTGCAGGATGCGTCTTCACAGTCGCTTTGTTATGAAAGCAGCTCTCTCTGGCACGCTTCCTCCATCTCTCCATGTAACACTTTTTGCCCTAGTGCAAGGACGTCCTTGCCTGATGACGGAAGCACGTTCTCTTAGCCTGCAGACCTGTGAAGTAAATAAACTTCTATTCTTTCTAATTGCCGAATCCCAGGCATTTTGCTCTGATGGCACCAAGTGGACCAACTGCCACTGACGAAGGTTGTGGTGGAGAAATGTCACCCAGGATGTTCTGCATAAAGGCGAAGCCACCTCCAGGAGGTGGTGGGTGCTGGAGATGGGAAACAAAACACAGATTCCCAGGCGCGTGTGAAGATAGCAAAATGGAATTCGAGGGCAGTTGGGTGCCTCTCTAACTTTACCTGCTAGACCTGGATTTGGACAGTTGTTTTTCATTTCACTTTATCCTTGCATAATCTCTGAAAATGCGCAAATCCCATACAGAGACTGATCTGGCCTCTGGTTTCCTCCTGGATTTGCTTCTGTTACCAAGAAACTTTCCAAAGTGCAGATCAGCTATGAAAAGCTTTGGTGGGTCGAGGGTGCCCTCCAATGGTCACATGGGGTCTGGCGCGCAGAGAGCTGGTTCCCAAATGGATCTGCACAGACTGAGCCTTCGTAGCAGCCTGAGGAATCCTCTCAGAGCCGCCTCCTCCCTTAGACTCTCCAATCTCCCTGGGTCCCCAACACACACCTTCGCAAAATCCGCTTGCCACCCGGCATAGTTGGAGTATTAACACACCTTTCATGCTGGTCTTCTAAGAGATGTAACTGATTAGAAAATTCTCACGTTAGGGGAAAGCTAGCATTTCACTTTCAGACCTGCTTTGCATGTTTGCTTTTGATCGGAGCCCTGCAGAGTTTATAATTTGTTTTCGTTGATTTAATTCATTTATAGAAAAACAGCAATAGCACCTTACGTTCAGAGTAGAAACTTGTCTAGAAAACAATTAACACAACTCTTAGCTTCCTCCAGGGTGCTATGGGTAGGTGACAAGCACAGAATTCCATGTCCCAAGTCACTCTGAAGTGTAGGAGCCAGACAGCTTGGTTTCCCCATCCACAACCTGTCCCTCACACCCTGATGGAAAATGATTAATAAATCACACACCCAAGTGTTTACTTTGTCTGGCAGGAGATCTTGACTAGGAGTGACTTTGACCACTCACTGGCCACTCTGTCCTGCTGGGGCCCTTTGGTATTGAGTGGGCAGAGGCCCGGGAAGGTGTAAAAGTCAAGCTCATGCAGAGCGCAGCCCCTGCCAAAGACAACTCCAGAGAGAAGGGAATGGCGCCATGGCTGAGAAGCTGTACTCTACGGACTGACATAAATTAGCAGGTGAGTTTTGAAAGAATGACAAATGCTAGGAAGGCCTAAACAATTATCTGGCTGGGTGTTTGTTTTCCAAGTCCAATCTGGGCTGTGTCTGTTTTGTGATGAGCCATTAGGTAGAGCTGGTACCTGACAAAGAAGCCCAGGCACCTCATCCTGGTGCACACACCATGCACCAGCCAGACAGTCAACACAGACGGCACCACCTTCTGCTGCTTATGAACCTGCACCTGTGATCTACTTTCTCCATGATTTTAAACATGGTCCTTGTGCTTCGTGCCTTCATCGTGACCATCTTTGCTCTTGATTTAAGACTTTGCCAAGAGCTCCTATCAGCTGCACCAGGAGGGCTCTGGGCTTGTGATGGGCTGGTTATGATGGAGTGGGAAGGGTCATCTGCAATGCTTTCTGGAGTCCTTTTCCATCTCTGTGAGTTGGCTTAATTGCTTTTTAAACAGCTATCATGTCCTTCTCTCTTTACAGCTTCCTCTTGAAGATGATTACAATACTCTATTATTTTTCACATAAAAATAGCACTTCCTTAGCCCCCTGTAATGTGTGCATTGTTGAGCTGAATAGTTTCAGCTGCCTCTACCATCCAGGGATCTCTGTTTTCCTTTATTTTCCCTCTTTGCTATTGTCATCTGGTTTAACCTTTCTGGGGAGAGTGTCCCAGGCAAACCATTTTCCACAACAGATCTCTGCATTTGTGGATACAATTAAAATTTAAAGACTGAACAGTGAGCCCCATGTTGACATTTCTCCATTCACGGAGGAAGAATTCACTTAAACATTAATAACTAAATGTGTAATGTACTTTGTACCACATTATTCAATTCTGAGAAGAGGAGAAAGATAATCAGTTCTCATCTGTCAGGACTGTGGGTTTAAAAGAGATCTGTAATTGGAGGCCTAATGGCTCATTTGAAATATGTTACTTTTTCTCATCTGTAGACACAGACTTGCAATGAAACTCTAAGTAAGCTTTTTGATCTAGTCTGCTTTGTTACAGTTCATAGTTAAATAAGGCTTGGGTGATTTCTTTTGAGGTTTCTATTGAATTTAAATTCAAAAGAAAGAGAACTTTTTGCCCTCATGTGATGTTGGATTGAGTTTTTCAGAAGGAACACTGAGAAAGAGGGAGATAAAAGATGGCTGAGATAGACACCAGGGGCTGGAAACCAGGCAAAGGTCTTCCACACCCTGTATGCATGGGCTTTCTCCCCTCCTGAGGTGTGAAAGGAAAGGGACACCCAGTAAGGACACAACAAAGTGTCCTGCAAAACACCACCTTGACTCACCGTAAGTACCCCAGGCACAGGGCTCTGGAGAGCAGTCTGGCCTGGAGGGTGCGGCTCCGACTGGGAAGTGTAGTTGAGACTCCTACTTCCTGTTTCCTCCAGTCTAGGTTGTTGTTCATAGAATGGATTTATCTAGGTCTGCAGCCCACTGAATGGTTGATCCTCTCAACAGGGAAAGAAAGGTTAAGGAGAAAAAAGAGTAGGTGTCACTGACGCCTGGTCCGTGCCACTTGCATCCTTGCCTGATGGCAGGTAAGGTTACTGCCATTTTCCCTTATGTTTTAGTCACTTTCCTCACTGCTGGGACAAAATATCCAGCACACACAACTCTGCTTAAGGAAGCAGAGGCTTATTCTAGCTCATACTTCAGTCCAGGTCGGCTGGATCCAAGACAGAACAGCATGGCAGAGGGGCCTGGCAGAGGAGAACAGCTCACAGCATGGCAGCCAGGAAGGAGAGAGTAAAGAGAGGAGGAGGGAGGGAGATTAGTGCTTCCACATCCTCAGGGGCTGCCTCTTCCGGTCAGAGTCCACCTTTTAACTGCAAGTCAGCCATAGCACCTCACAGCTCCTCACCTGCCTAAACCCCAGCTAAGGGCTCCTGGGTGACATCTCTGCCTAAGCCATAATAATTTTTATGCCAGTGTGGTAGTGCCGGGCATTAACACCCTCTGGAATCCTTAACCAGTGATTAGCGGCAGTTGGGGCATTGCATAGAAGGGGGGCCCCCGCTCAGCGTGTTATCTCCACCATCTTTCAGAGATCCCGAGTGAGACTGAGTGGCAGAGGGCCCCAGGAGTGGCTTTTGTTTCTTTCCGGCCTCACTTTGTGCTCTTCCCAGGGAAATCCCTCATACTGACACCCTTCTTTCAGGTTTGCTTCTTGGAAAAGCCAGTACCAGAAGTGTGATGATTCAGCCCCAGCCAGGAAGGCCCTGTTCAGATAGCTAGGTGCAAAACAGGGCGTAGGAAGTAGCTCAGCAGTGAAAGGTGCAAGAGGCCTCTAGCCATTGTCTTCTAAACCTTCTCAGCCCACACCTGCTTGTAGAACTTTGCTGCGTGTGGCTCAGATCTGACCAGTGAGATTTGCAATTCCTTCTGCTTCGGGGAAGAGATGGTAGAAGACAGAGTGGCGCAATGGTTGGAGTTTTTCCCTCAGCTTCCTTCCTCATTCAGCCCACCCTTCTCAAATAAAAGAAAGAAGTTGAAACAAAGATTTCTCTTCCTAGCAGTTCGGGTTCACCCTGGCTATTTGTATGGCAGAGTGGAAGTGCTGCAAGGAGTGTGTGGCTGGAGTCCCCTATAAGCCCAAACTGAGCAGGAAGAAGTAATAGGATTTGTCTCTTACTTCATATTCAAAGCTTCTCATCCCCAGCCGTCCGTGGCTTTCAGACTCACTGCACAGCACTCACTGTTCAAACAAGACAGGTCTTTAATTCTTGCACTTCCAATAGGAACACGACTCCCAACCATAAAAGACTAGTAGTGCAGCCCTCTGGGTGTGCTTTATTAAAAGGCAAGATTATGCTCAAAGCAAAGGTTAGGCAAACATTTGCTTAATGCCTTAGAACTCAACAGAAAAGGAGCATGTTCCTAAGTCAGGGAACTGAAAAAAGTCTCTGTCAAGTTAAAGAAAGGTCTTTACTTAAAGGTCAAACTAAAATATAATGGGAAAGATAAAATAAAACTTGAAATAAATTCTTTTATTTGGGGAGATTGGTTCTAAGTGGATATTTTCTTCTTCCAAAGTTTTAAAAATTCATGTCCATTTTAAAACACAATTATTCTTAAGTGCAAATGTATAATGGAAGGAGTTCCATTAAACTGGTCACTGGTGCCAGCTTTGAATAAACAAGGAGACAGTTACCAAGCACTCGGAGGCCCTGCCTCCTCCTTCCCAGCAGGGCTCAACTGAGCACCCTGCTCCTGTAGGGCACCTACTTCCTACATGCAGCTCCGTGACCTGAGAGCCATGACTAGACTGACTACTGGAAACCTCATCTGCCAACGGAAGGAGCCACAGGGCCTGGCAGCGAAAGGGGGCAGCATCCAGGCCTGGGTTGCTCCTCAGGTTCCCTAGAGACCCGCATCAGGAGGCTGCCCTTACTTTGATCAGGCTCCAGGCAACACCTGCTTGCTCCACGACCAAGTGAAGAAAGAGGTTTTGTTGCAGCCCTTGGCTGTGTATGTTCTCCAAGTTCAACACTTTGTGTCATTCTCACCTGATTTAATAAATCAAAAACGTGTCTGAACTTGTTTCATGGCTTTAAAAGGACACCATGACCTAGGAGGAATTTTGATGGACAGTTTCGATTTTGTCAGATTTATGGCAGGTAACCTACTTCTTCAAATTTATTGATACCTGTGGTAAAAGCTTTGCCCACTACTTTCCTTGTTAAATAGTCACTTTTCCTTCACTGTCACAGCTGCTCACAAGCCCCGCCCCTGGGAATAACATGACCTCTAACAGTCCTGGGGTTAGTGCTTGGACAGCACGGGCCCCCAGGCTCAGCTCCATCGGAGGAGGGGCTTCCCCTCCACCAGTGGTATTGATCTGGCCTCCTCTACTGCTCCCTGGGCCCCAGCTCTTCAAAGTCCTCACTGCTTCAAAAGCTCTGATGGCTCAGATGCATTTCTTGCCCTCTGCCTGGCTTTTCTGGTTCTTCATGAAAGCTACAGCCAGGAATCATTTGGCTTCTTCCGTGGGACAGATGAGTCACCATCTGCTCTGCTATGAGTTGGTTTCTTCTTTTCATTAGTTTTACTTTTGTGTGTTACCGGAAGTCAAACCCAGGACCTTGTGCTTGCCAGACAGGCATGGAACTAAATCCCCAGCCCTAAGAATTGGTTTCTTGTGACCAAATGATCAACTGTTATTAGGCCCGTGCCCCACATGTGACCCACACTCAATTGACATGTGTAACAACCGTGCTTGGGATCTAAAGAGAAGTCTGAGCAAGAAGTCTTGACTGGAGGAGAGGACCATACAAAGCAGATGTAAGACTTTAGAATCATTGTAGAGGGATAATTTGATTTCCTCATTTTGAAAAAGAAAAGGTAATGTGTGGGGGAGTCTATAAAGTGTATTAACAGGAAGAAAGTGTTATTAGAGAGAAAACTTTGGAAACGCTGAGTGGTCATATTTCTAACAAAAGTTAATAACTTGCTGGAAACCCAAGAGGGAGGTATTTTATCTTAGCTTTGCCATTAAGCACAAGCCCAAACTCTTGGCACATGATTTATAACCCTCAAGGTTCTGCAGATTTCATTAAAAAGTACTAAATAAAGCCTGACACCTCCCAGAGTGTCCCAAGCCTGGGATATGGATAGATAGGGGATCTTTTCCAATGTCAGACTGTACCCAACTGGAGTTCACAGACATGGGAGAGGTGCAATTAATACACACACACACACAGTGGCGAGGGTAGTTGGTAGCAATAATTTATCTAACTCTCATGCCCTTTATAGAAGACTGTATTTTCAAAAACAGTTCCAAAAACCATATACTGGATGCTACAAAGGACACAGGATCTCCCCCTTGAGGAGTTGGGGTCTCCTCCCTCCCTTCCACCAGCATTGGTCACCATCATCAATGTCATCAGAGCAGCTGTGTGACTAGAGTAGTTTAAGATGATTCTGGCTCCCAGCCCTTGACCACTGCTATGGGTCCTACGTGGAGCAGAGATGAGCTGCCCCAAATTCATGGGTAACATAAATGTTGCCTTTAGTCACAAAATTTGGGAACTATTGGTTACATAGCAATAAATAACTCCTCTCCCCTTCTTCTGAGCATAGTGCTTATAAGAGCTGCTCAGATGTTGATCACAACAGAGAAGGAGCTTAGGAGATACTGTCTGCCCAGTGTATTTGTGGTGCACTTGAAGACACAAAGCAAAGCCCTGGTCAGCAAAGCCTCCATCTACACAACCGCCTTGTAGGCACAATTTGCAGAAATATTTGGTACAGTTTTGGCCCTAACTTTTCAATAGTTCATTCAGAGTCACTGTTAGTATCAGTACCCAGAAAGAATTAGGAAAGAAATTGAAGCTATATTTGACTAAGATAACCAACAGATTCCCCGTGTCTGTTAATTCTGTCTTCCTCCAGCATGAGCTCCAGAATTCAGCAGCATGAAGCTCACTCTGAAGATTTGTAAAGCTTCAGGCCACCTCCTGCAGCTGAGGAAGACAAGCCCACTATGCAAGTACATGGTCATTCTGTCCTTTCTTCTCTGGAGCTGCAGAAAAATAAGCTGGGCACAACCTAGACATGCAGGAACCAGTGCCCTGTGGACAGCTCTTGGCCAATGGACGATGAGGGTTGATGAATAAGGGCCACAACGGCTCCTTCTTTGAATGGCTCCTGTGAGACTGAGCCCAGTTGTCCAAAGTAACAAGCAGTTCAGTAACACTCCTAGACTTGGCTTTCCTGATTTACTCACTTCTGTATGCGGAGTCACCTCCCAGATCAGTACTCTGTCCACAGCCATACTTTAAGGTGTGATTTTGAAGAAACTAGAATACTATTTCCCAGCATTCCTTGTAGACACATGTGACCAGAGCCTCTCTTCTGCCTGGCTAGGCTGCTGCTACTCCACACAGTGTGATTTCTTTTTTTTTTTTCTCCCAGTAAATGAGGCTATAGAGTGGCTACTCTCTGAGCCTTCTTGGCATAGCAGTCAGGACTACAAGTTCTAGATTCCAGGATCAGACTTCCATGGTACAAATACCACTTAGCTATATGACCTTGCTGAGGTTGCTCAGCCTCATTGTGTCTGTTTCCTCATCTATACAAAAAAGCTGGTGCTGACCACAGTCATCTTATTATGGATGACAGATATTGCTCAACTGGCTGGAAAAGTGTCTGATAATGTTAACTCCCCCTCCAAAACATCATTACAGGCAATATGATCAGAAAATATGGTGATTGCTGCCACTGAGTACAATCCACTGGGACAGTAGGACTTTTCAGTATGGAGAAGTGGCCCATAGGACCTTAGTAACAGTGAAAGGCAAGTTTCAAAGTGTTCATTGAGGTCCACTGGTTGAAAGATACAGTTGAGAGAAAGTATATTTTATAAAAATGCACAGTAAACTATGGGTCCCAAATAACACATTAACAAGAAATTTTGTTTCAAACCGCACAAAAAGTGCTAAAGAAACTAACAAAATATTAAAGTGAGTTTACAGTGATGTTGCAAGGGCTGGGAAGATAGTTTTCAAGTGGTCCCAGTGATTCTATAGTAGTTATAAATCTGCTGATGAGGGGAGGTCGGGATATCCTTCCACATCAAAAGCCCAAGACATGTTGAAAAAGCAAGTGAAATGATTCTATTGAACAGGTTATTGAATCTGAGGGAAATTGTGAGGGTCTGAACATTGTTTATGGTTCTGCTCAAAGCACTAGAAATGGCAAATGCTTTCATCTTCCAACATGGCCATCTCTTGTATCTATATTCCTTCTATGGGGATCTCTGTCCCGCCCCCAAAATAACAAAAACAAAAACTGTAGAGGGTGCCCTCATCCACCTTTGTCACCAGATATGGCATTGTGTAACTTCTGGCTCCTCCCTACACACATAATGACCATAAAAGGTAAATGCTTTGAGCTGATTAAGGAGATGGAGAGAGCTACAACAACACAGCTAGAGACACTCATGAAAAAGGACTAGCAGAACTGCTTCAGAAAGGGGCAAGAATGAAGGTATCAGTGTGTTGAAGCAAGGGTAGAATCTGTCTTTTAGTCTAATAAACTCTTAAAACACTTTAAATATTACTCAATTTTAATCATTATATTTCTAATAAAATATTTAACTACTCTGATAAATAAATAGTAGTGTTCGCACTCCCACTCTAGATGCAAAGGGTGAATGATCTGAAGAGCATGACAGAACTCTGGCTCCAAGATCAAATCCAGGGAATCCTTTAATGGCATCCGTGTTGAAAACATTGAGAAGATGAAACTACCACATGCTGTTGGTGAAGTGACTTCTAAAGACTTGAACTTCATAAGGTTCCTGCAGAAACTGGGATGGAAGGAAGGCCCATGACCAGAGAGGGAAAGCATGGGCTGATGAGGCCACACAGCACATAACGGCTTGCTGGGTTGGTTATACAGTCAGGATTCCTCTTGCTTAGCTCTCCTCGCCCAGGATGAGTTGCACCTTGTGATCCTTACCATGCAGAAAATAAAGATGCTTCCTTTCTTGCCTCTCATCCAGCATCTATAGTACCCAGGCACCCAGGTGCTGTGATGCCTAAGTTTAATCATTAGCAGACTTGACTGGAGTAAGAGACTCTCTGAAAAGGTGGGTTATTTACACAAAATATAGTTCCCAAATATTTTTCCACTCTAGGTCAGTAAAATACTATAAGTATCATGGACATCAGGGCTATTTTTGCTGAACAGGAGCCCTTGTAAATAGTCCAGCACTCATGTCAACCCACCAGCAGTATCCATTTGCTTTGTGAGTTGGAAACTTTTTTAAAAAGGGATGATCCTTTTGTATTCGTCTGTCTTGAGGTATGGATACCTGAAAAACTACTGGGCATATGTGTCTGTGATGCCCAAAGACATGGGAAATCTTCAAAATTAAACAAACAAAATTAAAGACCTGTAGCTTTGGTAAATGGGTTACTTAGACAGAAGAGAAGCAAGTGAGAGAAGAAAGGGGTGCACAGTCCTTTAGGAGACCCTGCTGTGTCATCATACATATGATGGTCCCCCTTCCAGGAAAGTGAGTGAAAAGAGAATGGAAAGAAAATGACATTTTTCATGTTAGAATTTGCATGTCTAACAGTAGAACAAGGATTAAGTTTATAATTTGTTTAAAATGTTTCTTCTTTCTACTACTTTAATATTGGAGACTCTCAGAGACTAAAGACTTTCTCAGAGACCAAACTTTGTGTAGACCAAGATAATGGGACGAATCCTCAGAGGTTCTAAAATTGTGTCTTGACAAATATTTATTCAAAAAACACTGGGTAACCACCTATTCTATGCGTAACTCATTTTTCAGGGCTTTAAGACTACAACAGTGTGGAAAAATAAGAAGTCTAACCTGTTAAAGAGAACATTTGCTTATTGAAGGTAAAATCCTGAAATATAAATGAGAATGGGTCTCATTGTCTCCACTGTGTTCTTCCCAAGTCAAGGTTGCCATCACCTTTTTCCTGCATCAGCACAATGGCCTCCATGTTCCCATCCAATCATTGCCCTCTACTGCTCAGAGGCTACCATGAATTTCCTGTTTCCCTCAGAGCTAAAGCCCCAGGTCTTACAATAGCTCACAAGGTCACATCGTAGAATATGTGCTGCCAAAGTGAACACGACAAGGTCAAATTTGATCAGCTCTCTGCTCCCATCTCTTCCTCCACTTTTTCTCTCCCTCATCCGCTCAGCTCTATCCACACTGCCCTCTCTAGCAGCTATGTTGAACACTTTTAAAAAAAGACTGTTGCAAGTGTAAGATAGTTTATGTATCCCCCATGGTAAGTCCTCACAAATCTATAGACGATGCACAAAAAATGAGTAAGAAATTAAAGCATGTGACTCCAAAAATATTAACAAAATGAAAAAGAAGTTAGTAAGAAAGACATAAAGTAACAAGACAGACAGAATAAAATGGATATTAACAAGCCTTTTCCTTTTTATTATTGGTGTATTTTTGACATAATTTCATTTCACATATATGGGGTCCAACCAAGATACATTTGACATAGAAAGTTTTCCTCAGTAGCTTCCTGTATAAGGTAATGCCCATGTCCTTCAATAGATAATAGCAGCCCTGCTTCTATCAGCACCAGTTACATTAAAAGCAAATAGAGTATTATTCTGCCTTAAAGAATAATAAGCTTGAGTCATTTATACTCAAATGGACGTACCTTCAGGACATACTCGTAAGTGAAATAAATAGGTCACAAATGTATAAATATCGTGTCTGTTCTCTGGTATGAGAAACTGAAGATGTTAATGTGTTCTAGAATGTATGATGGATATTGTGAAGTAGAAAATATTCAAAGGGAAATGTGAAGGAGGGGTGAGCAATGAGGAGTAAAGAAAAAATCTGATGGTAATAAAAAAGGGAAACAAAGCTTGTGTATTTAGCAGGTGGGGGCTGTGGGGTGGGTGGGGGAATGGGAAAAAATGAGAATTAAATTCTGTCATATACTGGTACAAATTCTCAATATTGAGTGTGATCACGATGTGTATATACAATGAGCCAATAAAATATAAAAAAGTAAATGGATTAAACTATCCAATCAAAAGATGCAGCATGGGGCTGGAGATTTAGCTCAGTGGTTCCAGTGCCTGCCTCGAAAGCGCAAGGCCCTGAGGTTGATTCTGGTAACCACATACAATGCTGGGCGTGGTGACTCACGCCCACCAGCCATCAAAACCACATACCACAGTGCTGGGCATGGTAGCTCATGCCTGTAATCCCAGCACTCGGGAGGCAGAGGCAGGAGGATTGCTGAATTCCAGGTTTGCCTGGGCTACATGGTAAGCTCAGGGCCAGCCTGAACTGCAAAGCGAGACCCTGTCTCAAAAAAAAAAAAAAAAAAAAAGATGCAGCATGGCTGAATGTGAAAAACAAGAAGATTCAGCATTTCACTCTCTATACTGGATTTATGTTAGATTTAAGGACTCAAGGGCTGGAAATGAAGGGTGGAAAAATCTACTCCTGAAAATGGTAAGTAAAAAAGAGAAAGAATACTTCTATTGTCATATGAAATAGACTTTAAGTCAAAAGCTGTCAAAAGAGTCACAGGACACTGTATAATGATGCAAAAGTTCGATTCACTAGTAAGATGCAACAATTATAAATTCAGGTTAAAAAAAAAAAGTCTGGTATGGTGGCTCATACCTTAAATCCCAGCACTCAGAGGATTACTGAGGCAGGAGGATTGCTGAATTCGAGGCTTGCCTGGGCTACATAGTGAGCTCAGGGCCAGCCTGAACTACAAAGCAAGATCCTGTCACACACACAAAAAAAATATTTAGGTGCACCCAACAGCACCGAAAAATAATAGAAAGAGAAGATAATGACACAATAATGCTATATTTCAATGTCTCATTTTCAGTAATAGAAGATTTTTTATTTCTATGGTGTGGCAAATAATAGAAAGGGATGAAGTAGGAAGTTACTGAATTTAAGTTTGACTCTTCTCAGTTATTTCTACATTTAGCCATGCCTATGTGTTACTTTGGAAACAAAAGTAAAATAAAAATTTGGACATAAGGCTTAAGGCTTATGTTGTACTTTGTTATGTAAACTTTACAAAGTTGGTAAGAGTTGATGGTGTGATTACAAACTTCCACCAACATTTTGGCTATTAAAGACAATTCTTGAAACAGTTTGTTGAGAATACATTATTTTGATTTTAGTGATACTATATTTATACTAAAAGATATTTTAAAAATGTATGAGCCTGTGTATTGTGTATGTATGTATGTGGACATGGGGACATGTGTAGCATCATAAGTAGGGTATCACAGATGAATGCTCTTGAGTATGAGTAAGGACTTTGAACTCTTTTCTGAGGATCATTCTAAATACTGATATCGAATTTCCCTTGTACAGGTCTTTTCCCTAGATGGACAGCAAAGAAGTGCATGTGACAAGCACAATCTGCTACTTAGTTTTCAGGAAGATCAGGTGGGCACGACTGGGTCACGAGCTAGAACTGCATCAAGTTGAGACAACTAGCTCCCTCCTAAGATTTTCCTCCCTCCCACTCATCCCTGTGTCTGGGCTGTCTGCTTTATTGTTTCCCTGTAGATAACCCCCTCTCTGCGCCCGACTCTCAATATTTGGGGACTATTGGGGCCAGGCAGCAAAATCAGATGGTACCTGAGTCAGGGGGTGAGGATTAAGAAAAACACAAGACAGACAAAGATGGGATCGGGAGGGCCTCTCAGTCAATACTGAGCAGGACCCTGAGTTTATTTTACAGAGCTCTTTTATAGTATTTCTAGGTAGTGTGCCCATGTGAAAAATTTTACAATCGATAAGGTGAATAATAACAAAACATCCAAGGTTAGCACAATCTTTTTTTTTTTTTTTTGAGACAGTGTCTTGCTTTGTAGTTCAGGCTAGCTCTGAGCTCACTATGTAGCCCAGGCAAGCCTTGAACTCAGCAATCCTCCTGTCTCTGCCTCCTGAGTGCTGGGATTACAGGCATGAGCCACCACATCCGGAGGTTAGCACAATCTTTTTTTTTTTTTTTTTT
>PVIC010038914.1:0-17359 GCA_004025085.1 Thryonomys swinderianus
CTTATTGACATTTCTAATGCCCTGTACCAAGAGGAAATAAGACATAGGGCTGGCTGGGGATTAGTGGATGGCTATGACCAAGGCAAGTAGTCCAAAGGCATAGAGTTGGTAGAGGGAAAAATTATGTGGGCTTCTGTGTCTTCAAAGGTGTATGGGACAGAAAGGCTGTTGTGAGTTACACAAAGGCTGTTGCCAACACAAATTATTATTATTATTATGTTTTTTTGGAGATAGGGTCTTGCTTTTTAGCTCAGACTAGCCTTGAGCTTACTATGTAGCCCAGGCAAGCCTTAAACTCAGCAATCCTCCTGTCTCTGACTTCTGAGGCTTGGATTACAGGTGTGAGTCCCCATAACTGGCTGCCAATACAAATTCTTAAAGGCAGATATCCCCCATTGTAGTAGCAATGTTCTTATGCTAACAATTCTTATATATCAGATTTTACCACTTAAAGCTTTTTGGGAAATATTTGTCTACATGACCCTGACTATTTAGTTTATAGCCCTCCAAATCTCATTTGCACTCTATCTTTTTTCTAATTTCTTTCCCCTACTTCCTTGCAAAAAAATCTGAGTACATTCTTCCTCACATTAAATAGCTACTCAGATTTTTCTTTCACTGTGTTGCACTCATCCTTGTCACACAAGGGCAAGCTCTACTTTACATAACCTCATCACCACCCATAGCATCAACAACTATTCTGATATGTAGTAACTTTTAACTCCTTCAAAATTTCTGTATTCATCCATAGCACTAGGAACCCTTAGAAGAGAAAGCCTGTGGATTCAGGGCAAAACGCTGAGCAGGATCACAGCAGGTAGGGTGAGGACGATAAGCACATGCAAAGGCCAGATCAAATTACCAGTCCTCTGGTCCAGGTTATGACTAGAAAAATAGTTTGGATTCTGAGTGGATGCAAATGATGTGCCAAATACTGTGCCTGGTGTATTAGGAAGATCATAAAGTTCCTTGAAGGAACCTCTTGAGACATTTTGAATAGCAGGGACAGGGCAGCATTGTCAGTAGGGAAGATACAAAAGCATGGAAAAGACCATGCAGCTGGCCCTTTCCAGAAATGGACACTTAGGGTTAAAACACGTGGAAAGCCAGAACTTTACAGGTGAGGGTTAATGGGAAGTGGGTGGGGCAACCAGGTAAAGTGCACTCTGATGGGAGAGAATGGTGAATTTCTCTTGGGTAATTCTTGGTACCCGAGATTATGCAAACTCTTTGGAATTTGTTGCCATCTTACTATATTACAATGGGAATTCAATGTCTCTGTCTCTCTCTTTCAGTACCTGGGAATGAACTAGTGCTCTTGTGTTTCCAAGGTAGGTGTGGTACCGCTTGAATTTAATCCCCAGCACGGGGCTCAATCTCAACATAAGTTCTGGTGGGGACTTTCAAACCATAGCACTTTCTGAAGGTACCCACAACACACTCTTACAATAGCTGGACTCATTTTCTCCCCCACTGACCCTCCATCTTCTTTAGCCATTAATTTTATATTTTACATTTATTCTGATAGTTCCAGTGCTACTCTCTGTTATCTCTTGACAAAACTGTGCACAACCGCAAGAGGGTAAGCATTAGTACCTGTGTTAGCATTCACATAGGATGCACAGAAATTTGAAAAATTCTTTTGGAGAGCTAGTAATGATGTGAACATAGATAATAATTCCAGGACCTAAAATATAATAGACTAGTACTGGAAAAACTCTTAGAAATGAGTACCCAAAATGCAATGCCAAAACAATTTATTTATTGTAAAGTGCCAACGTTACAATTAAATGTGAATACTGAGGTTTAGTTTAGGAAAAACAGCTCATATATTAGCATCTTTTGTCTTTAACAAAAATTCCAAATAATATGTGTGCCATAGATTCACTGGCACTCTAGTAGATTTTTTAGTAAATAATCCAGTGAATATTGAATGATACTGAGGAAAAGTCATGAGTAAATATCAACAAAAATATGTTCTCATCTATAGTATTACACAGCATCCACAATCATTTTATTTTCCATGAGTTGGTAAAAATGGAAATGAAGTTCCTAGTTTAATTAGAAAAGAAATGCTAAGGTCTTCCAAAGTTTAAGAAATTATCACTTATTTTCTTTTAAGTTTTCAGTTGACCTTTTAGAGCACTGCTTATAATAATCTCATCTTTTCAATAAAAGGACTATCCTTTCAAACTGGATTTATTACTGATTAAAGTCACCCCAGGCTGAATCAACTGAATGGCTCTGCTGTTGATGCTGCTGACATCTTTTCACTTAGAACTGTGGTTTCCCAAGTGCATTCCCTAAGTTAGCGCTAGTAACCTCAGTGCGGGCTTTCTGGAGTCTGGTTCTCAAGGCTTCTAGCCCTGAAGAACTGGAAGAGCTTAGATATGACTCAGCAACCCGTGTCTAAGTGATTCTGATGCACTCGTGTTTGGGAAGCATCATCCCAGAGCTTAGCAAAGGGCCTTCCCTCAGACAGCTTTTCACTTCGAATTTCCTACATTTATTATACACTTGACTTTGAGGCATACCTACCTACATGTTTTCCCTCCAGACATTTCTATGTACATTTAACATTCATGCATTAATTAATTAGCATTTCAAAATGCTGGAATCCCTGGATGAGCCAAATGAATTCTAAGGGAGTCTCTCCAGTTACCTGGTTAGTCCTTTTATTTGGAATGGAATTTTTGACATAATTTAGCCCTTTATGTCCAGCTGCTTTATTAATCATTTAATGTGGACATTCTGTAGCACAACTGCTTTAGCAAACCCAGCTGAGAAGACAACAGAACCAACACAAATTGTTGGGGGGAAGTCTTTACTTACATGGGGAAGTCCTATAGAAACCTCTTTGCTGATATGTTAACTTCATCAGATTAAGAGAGGCCGGGAGGACTAGCAGAGCCTGCTCCTGGTTGTGTTTGGTGGATTGCAGAGCCACAGCCTTGGCTGTTAGGTGTAGTTGCCACTTCACCTTGAGCAGCTGTGAAACCCCACGTGCCGGGTGAGCTGCGATGACCACACGCCTGCGTGCTGTGTCTGCTTCAGGCTGTGCTCAAGCTGAGGCCCTTGCAGCACTGATCCCAATTTGGACCTTAGCTCGCTCTTCTCACTGTTCTGTTCTATTCGTGCTTCTGTAGGACCAAAGGTCTGAGGACCCTTTCTCTAGTTCTTAAATTGCAACTGAGAGGGTAAAATGAATCTTTAAAAATTAAGATATGGATTAAAGATCAATAATTTCTCCAAACTGCCTCATGCTGAATGGAAATTGCTACCTCCTAGCACTGAAGCCAAAGATGATTCAGTATTTCCTCACTTTCCAGTGCTTGGCTACATCTATACGTGGACATTTCCTGGGTTTGTTTTACCTCTTCTATAAATTGGAGTGCTTTTGTAAATTTGAAGTGAGGCAGACAAGCTCCCCTTCCAGTTTGACTGAGTTATAAATAAACTCATTTTAAAATTTTTTCAGACTTTCTCATACTTGTGGTTGCAGGCAGGAGAATGAGCCTAATAATACAAAAAGCCAGGGCGGAGATTGAAACCTGACCCAGCGTGCAATACAAGTGCAGTAGTGACTCAGACAAATGGTTACTGTTTGCACAGAATGCTGTCATGAGATGAAGGTTATCTAGTATGGTGAAAGTTCCTTTATAGTCTACAGCATCATTTAGAAAGCTCATCTGACCTAACATAAGCTGATAGAAACTGTCAAGGTCAGAATATTGGTGTATACACCGATGTCCCAAATCCAGAGCCACATAGGCCCACCTCACTTGACAACACTTCTGCCACAAATTGCGCTCTTGTTTTTATGTTTTGCGATGTTTCCTGAACATCATGAGAGGTATGACTATTAATCCTTATATACTAACTGCACCAGATTAAGAGAGGAAAGAGAAAAATGTGATGGTTATAAAAAGGAAAGGAAATAAAGCTTGGGTATATAGCAGAAGGAAGTTATAGAGTGGGTAGGGGTAGGAGAAAGAATGAGAATTTATTCACGTCATATACTGGTACAAATTCTCAGTGTTGAGTGTGATCGTGATGTATGTATATATAATGTACCTATAAAGATTTAAATTTTTAAAAAGGCCTACAGAAAATTAAAGCGATTTCTGGTTGGGTTTGTAAGGGTCGCAGATGCATAACCTTGGGTTTTACCTGTATACAATATCCTCCCGTGGCCCTTCGTCTCTGCAGCTGCTCCTCACCCGGCTTCCTGGTTCTGCTGAAGTAGGCAGCTTTGCTACCCCACACTCCTTCATAATGATGTTTCTGCCTTGGAGCTGGCCACCCATCAACTGAATCTTCTGGGACTGGGAACTGATAAATTCTCTATCCTTTAAATGGTGTCTGGTATGGTGTTCAACAAACAGGAAAGCTAATTCATGTAGTACGTCCTTAACCCCCCACTTATACCTCAGCGTGGGATCTGGACAAGCGGATAACGAAACAGGAAGTAAAGCATAAAATTTACGATGACAAAGGCCAAGTTGGTAAGTTTGCTAACTCCAGCTACATCAAGGATGGTGGTGAAGCCTGGAGGTGAAGAGGAAAGCGGGAGCTGTTTGCCTATCTCTGCTCCAAAACAGGCAGAGCTGAGCCAGTGAGTCCACTTAGAATTTCTGAACTGTGTCTGTCTCACGTCCTCTTCCCCTCAGCAGCTTAAGCGAGGGGTAGAGGCAGGAAAGAGATCCACTTACTGAAGTCCACATAGGAGGAAACAGCAACTAAACTTCATGACTTAGGCGTGCTGTTTCGGTATGGTGTGACGGGCTTCTGTGTGCGTGTTGACCGTGATCTACTTACACAGGTGGCTTTCAGCATTCAAAAGAAAAGTACCTTAAAAATGTGAGCGTTTTAGGCCGGAGGGTTAGCTCAGTGGTTCCGGCGCCTGCCTCGCAAGCGCAAGGTCCTGAGTTTGATCCCTGGTAACCACATATAATGCTGGGCGTGGAGACACGCCCACCAACAATCAACACCGCATACCACAATGCCGGACGTGGTGGCTCACGCCTGTAATCCCAGCACTCCAGAGGCGGAGACAGGAGGATTGCTGAGTTCGCGGCGGCTTGCCTGGGCGCCATAGTGAGCTCAGGGCCAGCCTGAACTACAACGTGAGACCCTGTCTCCAAAAAGCAAAAAAAAAAAAAAAAAAAGTGAGCGTTTTAACAACAATGAGGTAGCGTCTCATCCCAGTTAGACTGACTAATATTAGAGGTAACACATGCTGGTAAGGATGTGGAGGGTTCCTCAAAATTTTAAAAATAGAATTATCCTATAACCCAGTGGTCCTACTTCTGGGTGTGTATCTAAAGGAAATAATATAAGCATACCATAAAGATACCTTCGTGCCCATGCTTACTGCAGAATTACTCACAGTAGCTGAAATATGAAATCAACTGCAGTTCCTATCAACACATGAATGGATAAAGAAAATGTGGTATACACACACTTAGGGATGCTATTTGTCCATCAAGAAGAATAAAATCTTGTTAGTTGCAGCAACATAGATGGAACTGGAGGATGTTACATTAAGTTAAATAAGCTAGACACACCATAATAAATATAGTATGTTCTCTACCATGTGATAAATTTTTTAAAACTATCAACCTAAACATATTAAGATTAGAGGTCCCATTTGACTCTGCTATTGCCCTGTTGGGAATACACACAAAGAAATTAAAAGAATCATGTCATAGTGACATATGTGCACCCATGTTCATAGCAGCTCAGTTTGTGATAGCTCAGTTTTGGAAACAACCCAAATGCCACCAACTGGAGACTGGATAAAGAAGATGTGGCTTTTCTATAAAATGGAGTATTACTCTGCCTTAAAGAATGATAAATTTGAGTCATTTATACTCAAATGGACGTATCTTCAGGACATACTCATAAGCAAAATGAATAGGTCACGAAAGTGTAAATATGGCATCTTTTCTCTGGTATGAGAAACTGTAGAATGAGCTGTAGAATGTATGATGGATATTGTGAAATAGAAAATATTCAAAGGGAAATATGGTCGAGTAATGAGGGGTAAAGAAAAAATGTGATGGTAATAAAAAAGGAGAAACAAAGGTTATGTATTTAGGGGGTGGGGAGTTGTGGGGTGGGTAGGGGAATGAGAAAAAAGGAGAAATAAATTGTGTCATATACAGGTACAAATTTTCAATATTGAATGTGATCATGTGTGTATATACAGTGTAAACTAAAAACACTGTCAACCTAAAAATATAATAATAATTACTGAAAATTGTAGAGGGCTTGAGGGAGGCTAGATAAAGGGGGGCTGCTTTTGATTAGAGTGTGCTATATCCATATGTGAAACTATCACACTAAGCACCATTAACAAGTATAATTATTACATGTTAAGCAAAATAAAATGTATAAAAAGAAGTATGAAGGTTTTCTGAGCCAAAAGATTTTGTAGGTTGTATTATAGAGCACAGAAATCTGCAGATTAAAAGAAGTGTTTTTTTTTTTTAAAGCATTCAGTTTCAGTGAATGTGAAGAATCAGATGGAAAAGAATTCTATTTTCCCAACTGGAAAAGAATGATGGCATCTCCCCCCCCCCCGTCTCTCTCCCTCTGTCTGTCTGTCTGTCTCTCCTCTGGGAGGGGATAAAAACACTACAAGCAGTCAAGTATAGTTTTTCCCCAGGAGGACAATTTCACTGAGCATTTATTTATTTCTGTGGGATAACTCATTTTTCTTGGTTACTAAGTTTTTAAATGATATTAGTGTTACAAACTCACAAACTATAATCAACTCACTTTAAAGGTATGTTATATTTAATATAAATTCGTTCACAATAGTTCTGCTTTGCAACACTTCAATTTTGTAAAACAGTTAAAAGTTGCTTTATATGAGTAATAAAAAACTAAGTTTCAGGATGTAATTTTAAGTATATCATTTAAAACAATAAAGAGAAAAAATTATTATTATGATCTGAGTGTTTATGCTGCCTCCAAAAATCATGGTAAAATGTAATATCCAAACCAATGGTGTAAAAAGATGAGGACTTCAGAGGCTGAGGAACCCATGAGAGCCACTGCATTAGCACTTTATGAAGGGCTCCTTCCGTGTAGGACTACAGCATTCATATCCCCTGTCCCAGAATGCAGCAGCACAGCACCATTTTAAAAGGGAAGGGAGCCTCATCTCATCACCAGTCTGCTCACGCCCCTCCACAGGTGTGAGAAATAGGGGCTGGTGATTCAGCTTAGTGGTTCCAGTGTCTGCCTGGCAAGCACAAGGTTCCAAGTTTGATCCCCAGTATCACATACCACAGTGCTGGGTGTGGTGGCTCATTCCTGTAATCCTAGCTCTTGGGAGGCAGAGGCAGGAGTATTGCTGAGTTCGAGCTTGCCTGGGCTATATAAGGAGCTCAGGGCCAGCCTGAACTACAAAGTGAGACTCTGTCTCAGAAAAAAAAGAAAAGAAAAGAAAAGAAAAGAAAAGAAAAGAAAAGAAAAGAAAAGAAAAGAAAAGAAAAGAAATACCCCCCCCCCCGCCACACACACACGCACGCACGGAGCAGGGAGCTTTAGGGAGGGCAGGGAATGGGAAAAAACTGAGAGTCAAGATGTGTCACGTATAGGTGCAAACACTCAATTTTGAATGTGATTGTAATGTATATATAAAATGTATGAATAAAATCAATTAAAAAATAGAAATCAAATAACAAATGCCGGAAGGGATGTGAGACAAAAAAGAAAACTTGTACATTGTTGGTGGGAATGTAAACCTGTACAATCAGTATGGATATTCAAAAAAAGAAAAAAAAGCTAAGAAGTCTATTGAACTCAGATATTCTCCTAGATTTCTTCCCAACAGAGTGAAAGACATCACATTGCAAAATATATGCATACCCATGGTTCTAGTACCACAGTTCACAATGGGTAAATCTTGAAAGTAGCCTATAAGCCCATCAGCATGTCAAAGGGTAATAGTACGTAGTATTCACACTCTGTGGAGTATTACTTTCGCAAAAAGGAAGATATACGTAAATCATTTATAGTCGTGCTTAAATATCACAGTTTCTCTTCTATGAGAAAGCTAAAATGTAAATAAGATGCAAAATAAAAAGTGGATAAACAAGAAGTAATAAAATAGATCTTTTGCAAATGGGAAAGATGCCAAGAGATGGAAGGAGGGGTCAGAAAGGGAAGGGACAGGGGCAGAGGACGAAGGCGTGCTCTGTACATGTGCTGACTTGTACAGAAATGGAATCGTTATGTATCACAAACACATACCAAAATGTGTGTAATGACTTTTGAGAATATCTTTTTTTTTTTTTGCTTTTTGAGACAGGGTCTCGCGTTGCAGTTCAGGCTGGCCCTGAGCTCACTATGGTGCCAGGCAAGCCACCGCGAACTCAGCAATCCTCCTGTCTCTGCCTCCCGAGTGCTGGGATGACAGGCGTGAGCCACCACGCCCAGCATTGTGGTATGCGGTGTTGATTGTTGGTGGGCGTGTCTCCACGCCCAGCATTATATGTGGTTACGGGGGATCGAACTCAGGACCTTGCGCTTGTGCGGCAGGTGGCGGAACAACTGAGCTAACCCTCCGGCCCGAGAATATCATTTTTAATCTCCAAATTTCCTCAAAAGTTTTGTGCATGAAGCTAGCTTCTGGTGTCATCATGATAGGGTGATTCTAGAATCTGAAAGGACTAACAGTTTAGAAATTTAAGATTCAATCCCTGAAGGAAAATTAAATTTAATGAAATCAATGGAACATTGCGTCCCCCTTTGCTGCATGGGGAGGAAGCAGACAGCTTGCATCTGGCCCTTGCTCCTCAACTCCTTGGAGATAGTTTTCAACAAGGCCTTTTCCTTTTCTGCTAAGAACAAATGATCTTCCTCAGTTTAATTTAATCAAAGGCGAATTCATGAACCTCAGCCTGTTGGCCAATGTAGCTAGTAACAATGAAACTGTACTGCCTTAGACTTAGCAAAACTTTAGCTGATGTGATTTTGATCTGGAAAAGAAACTCACTACTCACATTTTATTCAACAGATCAGCCCCCCCTCCCCTTTCTCTTTATCACTGTGGCTAAGTTTTGAATTGTGAAAGCGGTTGAAAGAGATCTGTACACAGAATTGGATTCCAGGCTCCATCCCGGTGTGAAGTAAGCAGAGTGCAAGGAGTGTCGGCCAGCTTAACGCAAGCGTAGTGAGACTCTAGGGTGGCATGCCTGTGGACACTGGCTTCCTGCTTAGCCAGCAAGCATGTTAAAATTACTTCCTGTTTGCAAATGATGTGTTTGACTACACATAATTGGTCTAGTTGGGCTTCTTCAACTTTTAATTACTTGTCCAGCTTCATGGCACAAATCCACTAATGGATTTGCAATATGAGATATGTTAGTACATCAGAAAGAAAAGTGGTGAGGATATAAAAGGGGAAGGAATGAAAAAGAAAAGCAAAGTGTAAGCATTAACGCTTAACATATACAGAAGCCACCTAAGAGCAAGTGTGGAAAATTGTTATTCTTATCCCTACCAGCAGGTGGCAGTAGTACTGCAGCAAACTAGATAAATTTCATCGTAATGCAGAACTGAATGGATTTGTGATCAGTTTGTAACTAGCCATTTCTCGTTATGACACAACATCAGAGGTACAGTCTAAATATCCGTACACTCAGAAAAATCTGCTTTCATCTGGAGAATGGCGGATGTTAAACATAATTTACAGAAAGCTTATGTGTAGCATCTTCTCCCCCTTCCTTGTGGTGTGGGGCAGGGGTGGAGAAGCCCAGACCACTCTCTAGTTGTTGATTCTTTGTGATATTTCCAGTGCAGTAGGGGTTTTGTTCATAAAGTCTTTGCTTACACTTATGTCTTCAAGAGTTCCACCTTTTCTCTTCCAGTAGATTTAGTGGTTTTATTTAATATCTAATTTTTGATCCATTTTGATTTTAGTTTACTGAATGGTCAGAGACATGGGCATAGTGTTTGTTAGTCTTTGACATGTGCAAAGCCAATTTTTCCAGCACTGTTTATTAAAGAGACTATCTTCCACTGAAAGTGTTATAAAGAATCAACAACTAGGATCTCATCATATTAAAAAGCTTTTGCACAGCAAAAAAAATCAGAGTGAAGAGACAACCCATGCACTAGGAACAAAATTTGCTAGCTATTCCTCATACAAAACATTAATATCTGTGATATTTAGAAAACTCAAAAAAAGTCAGACCCCCCAAATTTAAAGACCCAACCCAAAAAGGAGCATTTGAAATGAATAAATACTTCTCAGGTGAGGAAACAGAAATGACAAATAAATGTGAAAAATGTTCAACATCACTGGTCATTTGAGAGATGCAAGTTAAAATAACACTGAGATTCTATTGAACTCCAGAAAGAATGGCTATTATAAAGAAATTAACCAATAACAAATGCTGGTGGGGCTGTAAGGAAAAAGCAACTCTTCTCCACTGTTGGTGGGAGTGTAGACTGGTGCAAACATTGTGAAAATCAATGTGGAGATTTCTTAAAAAATCTAAGACTGCAGGTTCCATTTGACCCAGCTAGTGCTCCGCTTGGTATCTTCCCCAAAGATCTAAAATCATCATAGCACATCAACATACACACATCCATGTTTATAACAGCATAATCTGTAATGATTAAATCTTAGAAACAGCCCATGAATGGATAAAACAACCAATGAATGGATAAAAAGTGGAATTTTTTCCTACACAAAGGAGTACTACTTAGGCATAAAGAAGGATAAACTTGAGAAATTTCTATGTAAAATATAGAAATTTCTATGTACAATAGAAGTTGTTGGCACATGCCCCTATTAGACACACACACAAAAAATTGGCCTTCTCCTGGCTGGGATGAGGAGCTTCTTGGAATGTCTGAAGGAGACAAAGATGGAGAGCAGGTGGGATACAGGTGCAGAGGCGCTTATTAGCGCTGGAGCTGGTGGTGTTCAGTGTCCTCCATGGGGGCTGAGCAATAGATCCTAGAAGTATCACACCCCAGAGCAATCAGAGCAAAATCCTTGAGGCAAGAAAAGGATATTGCATTTATAAATCTTCAGGATATAAAATGTAATGTGTAGTTCAGCTTAAGAGCCAATGGCTGGCTATAAATATCTAAGAAAAGGTAGGAGAAAGAAAACTGGAGCCAGGTAGGGGAAGTGGTAATTCAGATAGGCACGTTTAGGTGGTATTCGAGGGAACATGTTTTTAAATAAATCTGACCAGTTGTTAATTCATTAATGGTTTGATTCAATTACGTTTAGCCCAGCATGGTATTAAGCACTGAAGGCATGCAAGTAAGTAGGATTTGGGCATGCCTGGGCTCCTTTATCCTTTCTTTCCCCTTAGCATGTATGGATAGAAACATGTCTCCATTCTAAACAAAACTTTTCAAATCTCTCTTGACCTTTGCTTTAAAGTGATTTTCCAATTGTATCTCTTGATACTTCTTGAAACCACTATTAATACCTTATTATCTGTGCTTTTTTGCTCAGACAGTCTCCTACATGACTAAAAGCAAGTTTTCCCAAACTTGAATCTTACCTGCTTTTCCATATTTAACCTTTCTGTCACCTAGTACAGACTGCATTTTCCAACCAGGGCATATGAGACAATACCTCCATCCTTGCCCTAAAACCTGGACATTCAAGCGACCTTAAACTGCTACTGTTTCCACCACATTCTCTACCATTTCGTGTTTTTGTTTCTCCTTTCTTCTCTACCTAAAAATGCCCAGGGCTTTCCTCCATCCTAGCTTTACCTGAATTTTCCAATATATTATTCAACATCAAGCTCCAGTATAACTTAATCTAGTAGGTTTCCCCGGATGCTTCTGGTCCTAGCTGGATGACTGAACCCAGATCTTTGTTTTTGTAATACCCTGTACATACATCTAGAATATAATTTTCTCTGAGTAGACCTAATTTTCCCAAAAATTTCACTCTTGGAGATGAGGCCTAATTAGACGGGGTGAGTCACTGAGGGCATGACTTGGAAAAATGTATTCTTGTCCCTGGCTCTCCCCTTTTCTCTGATTCTTGGGGGCTATCTCATGACTAAAATAAACCACTTCTCTTATAAGTTGTGGATATTAGTGTGTTTTTTTGTCTCTATGATAAGAAAATGGCTGAGACAGATATTGGTTCCAGGAGAGGAGCCAATTCTGTGATTGGATCTGGATATACTATTTTGAAGCCTTTGACACTGGTTTGCAGGATGAGTTTGGAAAGGTTTGATGATGCATCCTGGGGAAGAGAAGATTTAAAATGTTATGAGAAGTTCTTGATATGCAATACTGTCAGAACTCAGAAGACCAAAATGATGATAGTAATGAGAACATAGGAACAGAAGGTTTTAGTTATGAACAAAGACTCCATTAGTTGGACTAAGAGGCTATGTATTTTATACTCTGAAAGGATATTTGTATACATTTTACCCATGTTCTAAGACTTTGCAAAAGGCTGAGTTTAAGGTCAGCAGATTAATTAATCTGGTGGAGGAAATTTTAAAGCAATCCAGTATTCAGTCTGTGGAGTTACACTCTTCAGACTGTGGCCAGATCTACAGTGGCCAGATCTAGAGAAAACAGCAGAGCTCAGTGTTATGGTTTATGGGGTTGTCCCCCTAAAGCCACTTTTTAAAAACTTGTATGTATGTATGTATTCTGGTACTGGGGATTGAACTTGGGCCCTTGTGCTTCCAGGGTAAGTGCAGAACCACTTGAGCTAAACCCCCAGCCCAAAACTGTATGCTTTGAAAAGGCATCGGATCATGGGGGTATAATTGAAATGCAATTAGTATATGGACCTTGGTTAGTGGTATGTCACTGGGGCAGGACCCGGAAGGTTATATTCCTTCCCTGTCTCTGCCCTTTGCTGTGTCTTTCTTGGTTGCCATGACATAAACAATTTTCCTCCACCAAACCCTCTCACACCATATCTTTCTGGCCTTGGAGCTAGCCAACTATGGACTGAATATGTGAGACAGCATAAAACTTTCTCCCTTAATGCTGAAGGTGTCAGGTATTTTGTCCCAGTGAAAAGAAAGTGACTAAGGAGGTTGAGAGTTGTAGGAAGGGCAGGGGAATGGAAAAAAATGAGAATTAAGAAGTGTCATGTACTGGTACAAATACTCAGTGTTGAATGTGATCATACTTTATATATAAAATGTACCAATAAAATCAATTTTTAAAAGTGACCAAGACAGTCAGTGTTTTAAAAATTTTATAGCTTAAATGAAAATAAAGCACCTGACAAATTGGGGCAAATGAAAGCATGGCTAGCAATAAGATTATCATTAAAAAGAAGCGAAGTACATTGTCAAGGACAAGAAGAAAAATACCTTAAGGATATCAGAAATCAAGAAGGCCTCAACCATCTCAGGCTCAAAGGTGCAAAACTATAAATCTTCCAGGGGCTGGGGATTTAGCTCAAGTGGTACCGGGCCTACCTTGGAAGCACAAGGACCTGAGTTCAATCCCTGGCACCAAACAAAAAAACAAAGCCAAAAACTATGAATCTTCCTTTTAGATGTGAGTTCCTAGTTTGCTTGTTCATTCAAGATTACTAAGGGAAGTATATCGCCCAGTTCAGTGATCTAGGTATTCAGAGGTTATGCAGCCACGTTTCAAGGGGGCCCAGCTAGTTCTCAAGCTGGCAACAGACACTGCCATCATCCATATAGTGCTGTGAGTTCAGGTATGCAGTATGTAAGAATGATGGGGTCACAGAAGCTTCTAAGTAGATTTCAGGAGAAGGTGTTAGAAGAAAGGTACAAATCTGTGACAAGGTCACAGTTCCTGCCAAGAGCCCATGAGAAGGTAGTGCAATAAACTGAGAGTAAAGCTGAAGATACAGTGGCCTACAAAGCTAGAGATGCTAGAATCTCAGGAAATACGCCGAGGCAGTGAGCAGAGCGAACCCAAGAAAGGTTATGTGGGTTGCCACGAGCACAGCTGCAGGAGTGCAACTATACGTGTCCTTTTGAACATATATCTTACCACAAGTTGCGGATTTTGTACAGGAGACAGGAAGTCAGTAGGCACACTTATTAGGTATGTTAGTCATCTTTCCTGCTGCTGGGAGAAAACACCTGACATGCACAAGTTCTAGGAGATATTTATTTGGCATGTGATTTCAGAGAATTCAATCCATGGTAATCATGACAGAAGAGTGACAGAGCAAAGCTTTAGTTTATGATAGTTGGGAAGCAGAGCAAAGAGAAGTGGGCACCAGAGCTAGACACCCAAGTCACCCTCCGTGACTTACCCATACACTCACAGAAGTGTGCTCACCAACTCCTCAGCTCAACCCAGTCAGACTGACAATTAAGCTTAGCCATCATGGTGGCTCCCAGTTCCAGACTGGGAACTCTGGTAGAATTTTCAATTTAATGATGAACTGAACACTACAAATAATTGCAGCAATGTTTTAGTAAAACATTCTATTATTACATTTCTTTAAATATTTCTTACCGATTTAAATGTAGGCTTTTTTTACTTGTTTCAAAAAAGTAACTATGAAAAAGTCATGAAATTATTTTGGGGAGAAGTATTTGAACAGTGTAAAATCTAATCAAAAGCAAGCAAGAAAAAAAATACTCAGAGTTGGTTCTATTATGATCTGCCATTCCCAATGATGTATTAATTTGGAAGTCACAAGAAAATATTTTCTGAAAAGCTACCAGTCTATGTGAAGTATACGATGCAAGCGAATTAATAACCAAGTGTCAAATTTAAACACATCTATTTTCTACATGAAATAGAGTAGCTTTTTACAAGCAAATTACTTAAATATGTCAGAGAAAATTTGACATGGAATTTATGCAGCATTAAATAGTGGAGATCTCTTAGATTGCCAAGTAAGTTCCTCACAGGAATTTATTCTCCTGTCATGATTTCTGCTGTAGGTGGAAGAAACCTTTGTGAACTGATCACAGGGCTGAGTTGAGAGCAGCTTAATCTGTAGGAGAGATCTGTGCACACTTAAGTGCGGTTCCCTGAATTCACAGGTAAGTTCAGAAACTTCTTTTTGCATGAAGCAGGTAAGGTACACATGCCAGTACTAGAGAAGACCTGTAAAATCCTAAGTTATGGACAGACAGTAAAATTACTCCTCCCAGATACAATATTTTCAGTGAGTTCATAGAGAAGTCCCACAGAGCTCTCACCAGAGGAGCACAGTCCCACAGCCCAAATCGTCAGTGTTCATTAAAGGACTGCAGGGTTTCGGAGTTCGTGTAACACACGTGATTAAAAACAAAGCAAATAAATTAACAAAACAGGCAACGCCTTAAGCAAGGGGGAAGCTGACTTGGCTCATGAAAGGGACGCTCAGGTTTTTAATCCAGGCTGGTTTTGCCTCTACACCATTACCTAAGCTTAAGCCTTCTTTCTGTTCTTTGGTCTCCCAACGCTTTTCCTCATGGCACAAGGTGGCTCCTGGAGCTCCAGCCCATATATGAGTCTACATCAAACACACAAGAAGGAAGGAAGAAAAGACCACGTGCCCTCTTATTTTAAAAATGCCTCTTTTTTAAATTAATTTTTACCTTTATAGGTACATTGTATATACACATCGTGATCACACTCAATATTGGAAATCTGTACCAGTATATGACACAATTTAATTCTTACTTTCCCCACTCCCCACCCACCCCACAACCCCACCCCCTAAATACATAAGCTTTGTTTCCCCTTTTTATTACCATCACATTTTTCTTTACCCCTCATTACTCACCCCTCCACATTTCTCTTTGAATATTTTCTATTTCACAATATCCATCATACATTCTAGAACTCATTAACATCTTCAGTTTCTCATACCAGAGAACAGACATGATATTGACACATCTGTGACCTATTTTTTCATTTATGAGTATGTCCTGAATGTACATTCATTTGAGTATAAATGACACAAACTTATCATTCTTTAAGGTGGAGTAATACTCCATTTTATAGAAAAAGCACATCTTCTCAAAAGGGCACACAGTACACCTATATTTCACTTCTTTGCCAAAACTTAGTAATATAGTCAGCACTTTCAGGAGGCAGGGGAAATAGTCTTTTGTCTGTACATGGTTAATATTATTGCCTCATTAAGAAAGAAGGGGAGGATGTCTTTAAGAAGCAAATAGCAGACTCTTACATTGACCAAGCAGCCTGAACCTGTTGTGCCCTGTAGCAAACAGCTAATCTCTAGAGCTGCAAACTTCTTTTTCATTATTCAGTAAACTTTATTGGTACATTTCATACACAGCTCACAATCACACAAAACATTGGGGAATCTGTACCAATGTGTGACACAGGTCAATTCTCATTTTTACCCACATCCCTGACCACCTACCCCCTCCCCACCCCCGATATACATACTCTTATTTTTTTCCAAATCATATTTATTCCTTCCCCTCATTACATTCCCACACCAAACTTTTAAAACCATTTGAATTCTTTTAAAGTTAATTCTTCCTCTTATCTCCTTTCACTAGTATGTAGTGATGTGATGATTTCAAGCTGGTTTTAGATTTCTCCTAAAAAATAAAATGTGATATTCAACTTTCTGAGTCTGGCTCATTTTGCTTGATGTGACGGTCTCCATTTCCACCCACTTTGCTGCAAATTACATGATTTCATTCTCCTTTATGGCTGAATGACATCTATTTTCTTTATCCATTTGTTTGTTGGTGAGCATCTAGCTAAACTGTCTTATGCTGCAATAATTGTGGGCATGTGAGTTACTAGAGTGTACAATCTTTAATGCTTGAAGCATTTTAGTACATTGTCTTTAATTCTTTCAGCAATATGCTGGGGGTTACTTAGCTGGAAGAAAATGTACTTCTATTTTAGTTTTTGACAAAGCTCCATACTGACTATCAAAGTGGCTGTACTAACTTTCCCCTGCATCTTTTCCAGCATTCATATGTAGTTGTTTTTGTTGTTGATGATGATAGTCATTTTGACTGAGCTGAGGATGGAATCTTGATGAATTTATTATTGCATTTCCTTACTGGCTAAAGGTTTTGTTTTTTTCCCATATATGTATTGGCTCTTTGTACTATTTCTTTTGAGATATTTAAAAAAATTATTTCCCCCTTAATTGATTAGGTTTCTTTTTTAAGTTAATGTTTGATTCTTTGTCTATTCTAGGTATTAATCTTCTATCAGAAGAGTAGCTGGGAAAGACTTTCTCCCATTCATTAGGTTGTGCCTCCTTTGCTGTGCAGAAGCTTTTTAATTCCCATTTGTTGAGGCCTGATAATATCTTCTGTGCTTAAGTCTCATTCAGGAAGTCTTTGCCTGTACCTATGGCATCAAGTATTTCCTTTGCCTTTTCTTTTTTCCTTCCTTCTTCCTTCCTTCCTTC
>PVIC010038915.1:0-17376 GCA_004025085.1 Thryonomys swinderianus
AGAAGGGTTCCTTTCTCCCCACAGCCACGCCAGCATTTATCGTTGGTTGACTTTGTGATCGCAGCCATTCTTTGTGGAGTGAGGTGGAATCTCAATGTTGTTTTCATTTGCATCAGTTCTGTTTCTTAATGAAGCCATCTTCACAATGCAGTCCACTGGAACCTTACTTTTTCCTGTTTTATTGCACCGTAAGTTGATCATATCATCTTACTTTACCCCCTACGTTGCACAGGTGCTTGTGAGTTTCAACGTTACACGAGTGCAATGCTGTCGTCTCCTCAAGGATAGGGATCAGGTAGGAATCGCGCTTTTTGATGCTGACAAGATTCTTAGAAAATTTAAACACCCGCGATGACCCCTAATACGATCCTTGAGGAAGGAGGCGTCTCCCCCTAGTGACTGCAGGTGGAAAAAAGGCAGCAAGTTGGAATCAGCGCTGATTGCAAGTCGCGGCTCTCCCCGCAGAGATCCGGCTGCAGGGTGATCGTCGCGTGGCCTGATGCATTACTAATGCTCCGCTTCCGCTCTCACTTCCCTCCTCGCTTTCCACAGGGTTGAGGGAAACGGGTGTTCTACACGGAACATGAGGTATGATGGAAAATATGTGAAAGTTTAAATTCTTTAAAAGTTTATTACAATAGAAGTACGGCCATTGATCTTTCTCAGAACATTCCCCTTCACTTCGAACACACTCGTGCTATTTCTTTCCACCTTTTCTTTTGTTTTTGTCCTGAGGATTAGAACTCAGGACCCTTCACTGGCCAGGCAGGTGCCAGAACCGCTGAGCTACGTCCCCTTTCTCAGGCAGTCCTGGAAGCCACCTTCGTGTCTTTAGTTGCGCTCTGGGGCAGACTCTGTGTCTGGATCCAATTCACAGACAGTGCTGTCGTTGACCTTTGGACTTCGGGGACGAGCCCGCGGTGACACAGTGCCAGATCTATGAGGGCGCACGGTAGTGTGTTCTGAGATGGCCTTTCCTTTGGATGACAGCAGCATCCTCGTCTTCAGGCCAACCTCACTGTGACACGAAAGAGGTCTTCCGGAACTGCTTCAGAAAGCGGGACGAGCGATGGAATAAGTGTATTTCAAGAGAAAAGGAGCATTCAGAAGGGAAGGAGTGAAAGTGCATCTTTCACTATAATAAATATTTCTATTTAAATATACACTCTATCAACCACATCTCACAATTAGGCTCAACATCCGCTCAAACATACATGTAAAGTAGTTGTGAAACAGTCCTTTTTATTCTCATCTTCCTGGATTATATTCTTGGAGTTACACAGAATGCAGCAAATAATTTTGACTCAAACAAAGTTCCTTGGTAAATAAGATGTCCATGGGGAGGGGGAAGTGCTGTTTCCTAAGGAAGATGTATGTGCCTTAAGAGCATTTCTCACTGATGCCAGGAAACCAACTCAGTCTACTCCAGGTGCCGGTCCTTGCGACATGGATGCCATCAGGGTGGGCATGAGAACAAAAAGGAGGCCCCAGGCCTGTGCTAACCAGTCACAGGACTGGACACTGGTGACTGAAATCAGGTGCTTGAAACTTACTACGCTTGCTAAGCAGACGTGTGGGCAAAACTATACTAACGGGTTAAAGCCCTTTTTACGTAAGTGATAAAGTGGAAAACTTTGCTACTCTCGGCAACACCAATCTATCCCAAAGCAGAAGGTGTTCGTTCTTCTGCTCCGATGTGCTGACCATGCTGTGCTGTCCATCACGCACCTCTCTGCTGCTCTGCACCCACAGGCCTTTCCTTCTCAGCCCTTTACAGTTTACCTGTTTGATGTATTAAGTCTACAGTATCTCGTCCATTGGGCTTTAAGTTTCATGAGGCACCTTACTACCCTTTCCTTACAATTATTTCTAGAGTAATGACTGACCCATTTACATAAGCATGAATATTAATAATAAATGAATACATGAACATGAGCATATGATCACACCAAGTTACGATAGCAGCTTATTGTTTTAACCCTGAAAACACAATTAGTCACTTCTAAGACATGCCGGAGTTTCAATTTAAACAGTGCCATTATTTCCACCAAGTCTTCTTGCCTATGAAGAACTAAATCATGTTCAATGTAAATTAACTAAAAGCTGAAGGCCAAATTATGTTTTAACACGTAAAGGAAATTATAGAATTAAATGCTATTGACTTGATGTGGTGGCTCATGCCTGCACTCCGGTACTCAGGAGGCTGGACCAGGAGGATGGCCATGAGTTCAAGGCCAGCCTCAGCTACGGAAGGAGTGCAAGGCCAGCCTGAATTACAGAGTAAGACCCTATCTCAAAAAAAAAATACATGCTATTATATTTCATGGGAACTTCTATAAATTAAATAAAATCAGTATCTCGTTAGTCACATTATTATGTCACTGTATATTTCCAGGTTTTTTAGGAATACATTTAGTTAAAGGATATCATTCTTTAGATAAACAATTTAAAAAGTAAAAATAGATTTCTGAAGATACTGTTTTGCCTTAATTATTTATTATAATTTGAACTTAAGTCCATTATTTGCTATTATATAATTACTTTAACTATTTCCTTTCCTTCTAGATTTCTTTTTTTCCCTTTATTGAGTTTATTGGTACATTTTAGGAATGCATTATGATCACATTCCTCACTGAGCCTTGAACCTGTACATGATGAATCTTGATTTTTATTCTCTCTTCCCTGCCTTCTCTTCAATGCCCCAACCACTAGGCACATAAGCTTTGCTTCCATTTTTTCCTTTGTACCATGAAGTTTTTTTTTTCCCCCTTTCTTTGCTTTGTGCTGCCCCCTAGTTTCCCTTCCGTTTTGAATATTTTCTTCTTATTTCTCAATACCTATGACACATTTTGGATTTCGCTTACACTTTCAGTTTCTCACACCAGAGAAATAATAAGACATTTACACATGGGTCTTATTTATTTCCCTTGTGAGTATAGCCTCAAGGTGCATCCATGTAGCTATAAATCTCTCAGATTTATCTTTCTTTATGGCTGTGCAGTATTCCAATTTACAGGGACAAACATATTTTATTTATCCACTCACAAGTTGATGGGCTTTTGGGCTGTTCTCAAGATTTAGCTATTGTAAACAGTGCTGTTGTAAATATGAGCGTGCATATGTCACTGTGTTAGGATGTGTTAATTCTTTCATGAATATACCCAGTGGGGAAGTAGCAGGATCAAATGGAAACTCTAATCCTAATTTTTTGAGGACTCTCCACACTCATCTCCATAGTGGTGGTACCAGCCTACATTCCCACCAGCGGTGGCGAAGGGTTCCTTTCTCCTCGCAACCCTGCCAGCATTTGCTGTTGGTTAATTTCTCGATAGCAGCCGTTCTTTCTGGAATGAGATAGAATCTCAGTGTTGCCAAAACCTGATCACTAAAGTATTTAATAGGTATTTACTTACTTTTCCAATGAATATTCATTGTATGCCATATGTATCAGACCCTAGGATCAATACTGTCCCTTATAGTCTTTCATACTACTACTACTAAAATAATAATAATGTCTGTCATGGTGTGTAAATGAATCTGAACTCTTACAATTTTTTCTAAGTCAAGGTTTCTTCATTACACATTTTCTTAATAGCAGAATCTCACATTGTAGCGCGACTCAGTCTTCTCTGCTATGAAAGGTGAGCAAGGAATGAAGAGATGATTTGAAGGAAGTTACGCAGCTCTTAGTAAGGGCTGTGCCTCGCTCCTGGGGCTCTTAACCTATCCCTGCCACTCTCCAGCTCTTTCTCTACTCAGGTCAGTCTGACTTTCATTTGCCAACAGAGCTACTTTTCTTCAACTGCTCTCAATTATTCATTCAACAAACTCTTCTCTTGCCATTAGGCAGCTCACCATTTCACTTTCATCCCATATATGCTCATACACCTGGTTGGTTTCTATCTCAGCTATCACAGGCAGGTTAAAAAGCTTCAAGTTAGCTTTAACTCCTGTCCTTCACTCTCCACAGTCAATAAGCTGATGGATTCTCACTGCTGAGTGGCTCTGGAATCCAGACTTAGCTATTGATTCCTTTATTGCTCCCTTTCTATGGCCCCAATCTCCTTTTTGCCTGGACTACGGTGTGGGCCCAAGCTGTTTCCAGGGCCCTGGACTGTGCTTCTTGTTCTGTGAAACTGCTAAAATGAGTTACTGCAACAGACAAATGAGGAGGAGGAAAAAGAGAATAGTGTTGCCTTGTACTTAAATGGGACAAGGGAGTACTATTTCATACAGGAAATAGTAATTTAAAACTTTAAAAAATAATAGTAAAAATTTTGAAAAATAAAAGGAAGAAAGAAAATATCTTATCTAGAAATTGAAATTTTTTTTTTGGTATGGCCCTGATACAAGAAACAAAATGTGAAAATATTATATCGCCCAACCTGTTAGATGTCTGATATGCCAAGTTTGTGTTCTCTAAAAACTGAAGAATGAATTCTAGGAACAACAGAGGTTAAGAGTAAGAAACTATTTATTGAAAGAATAGATTCTAAGAAGCAAAAGGAGACCCCAGTTAACAGGGAAATTTTATAGGGCAAAATCCACATGAGTACAATGTGGGTTATAGCTGTGATTAACCGATAAGGTTCCATATACAGTTACATAGTGATCCAATGGGGAAGCAAGTCACATAACAAGTGGAGATGGAAAGAACAAAGATTTTCCTAGGAAATGGTGGGTCCAGAGATCTTGGACACCCAGCCAGGTGATACTGGTGTCTATCTAGACTTCATTAGCCCCGTGTTTATCTTTGGAGAAAGTGTGCAGGCCTGGTTATCTTGTCTGTATCTTGAGCTTCGTTTCTAGCAGATGTGTTTTGGGCCACAGTTGCAGTGTATTTCAACTTTGACTTGACTCTCTTCAGGGATTTGCCCTATCTGACTGCCTGTAATAGTTTTATCTAACTTACCTGTCTATAATAGCCTCATCAGACTTCTCTAAGTCTCTGTTCCTGTCCTGTGATCTGGGACACTTCTCCATCCTTTCCTAGACTCTTTCCTTTCCCTTCACCTTTCCAGGCTCTGGCACATAAGTGCTCTTTCTTCTTGCTGTGTACTTCTCCAGCGCTGTAGACCAGTGATTCCTCCTCGAGACTCCAAGACCTGATGACACCATTGCATCCCTTATGCATCCAAAGCCCCTTCAGACATGTCAAGTTCCACTTCTTAGTCATCACTGTACTTCCAGTGTCACTACAATTCCTAGAAGCACGAGGTTCTTAATAGGTGCTTGTTGAGCAAATGAATCACTCTCTGGGGAAAGACAGAGGTATACGTGAATAATATTATGAAAGTGGATTGGATTGTGGCACAACAGAAGTATAAGTGAAGACCAAAGGAGCATAGAAGCCTTTTCACTGATATTTTCAGGGGACCTTATCAGCAAACTTTGTGTGAGAATTATTCAGATGCTGACATCTGCTAGCTCATGGGTTAAGGCAGCCCTCTGCATAATTCTACCATGACTGGTTAGTTTGAGCTTGTAGAACCCATTTTGTCTTTAATAACTAGAAGAAGAAAAATGAAAGGAGACACTTGTTCCAATGACTCACTCTGGAGTTTCTTTTACGTAGAAAATGGAATGTAATAGCTACTTAATGTGGGCCAGGTTGAATTTTAGGGCTTTTATGTTGTCCTACTACAATCCACATGCCCTTTTTTATCCTAAATTCTCTTTTATAGGTAAATTCATTTTGAGTGGAATTTCCTGGGGAGCCTGCGGTGTTGTTACTCTTAGCTGTCTTCACTTTTAGAGCACTCCGCTGGTCTTGGATACTCTGTGTGGTATTTCTGGTGGAGCAAGTAGCACATCACTTTTGTCTCCTTTCCCCCTTCAGTATGCTGTACTTTTCCACTTTCTCTTCTTACAGGAATCGTTTCTATTACCACCCTCACTGTGCTGGCCTATGAACGTTATATTCGTGTGGTCCACGCCAGAGTGATCAATTTTTCCTGGACCTGGAGGGCCATCACCTACATCTGGCTCTACTCGCTTGCATGGGCAGGAGCACCTCTCCTGGGCTGGAACAGGTACATATTGGACATCCATGGACTAGGCTGCACTGTGGATTGGAAATCCAAGGATGCCAACGATTCCTCCTTTGTGCTCTTCTTGTTTCTTGGCTGCCTGGTGGTACCCGTGGGTGTCATAGCCCACTGCTATGGCCATATTCTGTACTCCATTCGAATGGTGAGTTGAAGGCTATAGGCGCCCCTCCCCCAAAACATCTCCATATTTAATGTGGAAATAATAAACCCTTCTTACGTGGTCAGTAGTTATCCAGAAATGCAGCAACTCTAGGGGACTTCTTATCTGGTGGCATTTTTGACTATGATTCACTCCCTGAAAGGACCAATGAGGAGTAATACTTTCTCTACATTAGTTTCTAAAACAGTAGAAGAAAAGAAAGGTTATAGGAGGTCCAGGATGTATGATAGGTATTGCGAAATAGGAAAAAACTGTTCAAATGGAAAAGGGAAGTGGGGGTGGTTAGAGGAAAGTAAGACGGGAAAGAAAAAATCTGATGTATAAAAATATGGAAACAAAGTTTATGTATATAAGGGGTAGGGAAATGGGAAAAAATGAGTCAAGATACATCATGTATGGTTACAAATTCTCAATGTTGAGTGTGATCATAAAGTACATCTAAAATGTGCCAAGAAACTCAATAAAAAGAGGGGAGAAGGAAGGAAAGGACTTTTAATGAACAAAATCCACAAAGGCCTCCAAACTCCCACACTGTGCAGCACTTCAGAGCTTAAGAGCTCTGCAACAGAGAATTGCACACTTCCCATAACTGTATTCACATCAGATCAGATGAGCTTCCGCCAAGAGAACAGTGCAGATGTTTTGTCTGGAAATCACATCTGAGTCATACGGAACTAGAACCGACCCCCAGCGGATGTCACGCTGAGCCACGAAGAAGGATCTTCGGTCTAACCGAAGAGCAAAGGGCACCTCCACAGCCCCGTCGCTCCCGTCAGCTGCATGTGGTTTTCAGACCCGCCACGCGCTCCTGTCACTTAGCCCGGGGTTTTCACGAGAGCACTTCCGTCTCCGGACTGTGCCAAATCCCTCGGGCTTCCGCCTTTAGTTTTAAGCCAAACTTAGTCCCATGCATCACTCCAAACCCATTACTCTCAATTGCTATATTCATAATTTTTTTACTTACATCTATTTTGTTGAAGGAGAACAATCTTTTAGACCAAAACAACTGTTTTCACCATGTCAGAAGTGAAAATGCAAAGAAAAGGTGGAAGGAAGTCACGTGGGTCCAGACGTCCTCTCAGTTCTGTCTAGTCATCTTTGTGCTCCTGTAGGGTCCGTGCTCCTACTGTGGTTATTAACACCCTCAATACTCATTTCAATCTCTTGTTCTGCTCTTTTTAATTCTTTTTTTTTTTTTTTTTTTAGACAGGGTCTCGCTTTGTAGTTCAGGCTGGCCCTGAGCTCACTATGTAGCCCAGGCAAGCCTCGAACTCAGCAATCCTCCTGCCTCTGCCTCCCAAGTGCTGGGATGACTGGCGTGAGCCACCACACCCGGCACTGTGGTATGTGGTATTGATGGCTGGCGGGCATGTCACCACACCCAGCATTGTATGTGGTTACCAGGATCGAACTCAGGACCTTGAGTTTGCGAGGCAGGCTCTGGAACCACTGAGCTAAATCTCCGGCCCCACTCTTCTTAATTCTTATCATATAAACATGCTTCTTGGTTGGACAATGCAAAGCCATTATCAAGGACCTCTGCACCTCCTTGCCTCCTTTTATATAAACCTCTGTTTTCCACTGTTCCTTAGATTCTTTCCCACAGTCATGGTGTGACAAGGAAATCTCCAGGACCAAGCTATTTCTATATGGTTCCTCAGTTCACTTTTTGCTCCAGGGATCTGTTTCTTTTTGACTAATACTTTCAGCCTTTTCCTTCCCTTACTGCTATCTTTTGCTCCTTTACCACACAACTATGCTAATTTAAAACAAAAGCAAAATCTACTCTCAGCTCTCTGTAGCTATCCTTTCTCCCCTTGTCTCTGCAAACTCCAAGAACATTGGTGGCTTTTGGTACCATACTGTCACTCAGTGAGCATTCCTTTAACCAACATTTATCACACATCTAAAATGTACCACTTACTTAGTGTTAGTAGAAGAATGTTTTACCTCTCCAAAACTCAGATGTTGAAGCACAAAACCCCAGTGTGATAGTATTTAGAGTTGGGGCCATTGGGTAGTAATTAGGGTTAGATCAGGTCATAAGGGATCAGACGGGATTTTGTCTTGATGGGAAGAGGCACCAGCCTGCCCACACTCCTTCCTCACCCCAGTCTACTGCTTTCCCTGTGTACATGAAGAGGCTGTGTGAGCATATAGTGAGAAAGGCACTTACAGGCCAAAGGAACAGACTTCAGAAGGAAGCATACCTTACCAGAACCTTGATCCTGGACTCTGCAGCTTCCAGAACTGTAAAGGATAACTTCCGTTGTAGTTCCAGGAGTTAGTAGTTGAGCAAATTCAGGCAGCATCTACACCTTAACTCACTGCAAACAGGTGCCTCTGTGTCTACCTTACCCCCACCACTTAAGGTCTGAATAATCTCTCAAAGATTAGACGCAACAGGCACAGTTCTGTTTCAGTGGTAGTACCAGTGAACTCGCCTCAAGTGGTTTATTCTTTGGGACAACTCTGACATGTGCTTTTGCTTCACCAGGAGCAATTTTGAAAAATATCCTCGGGCAATTGAATACAGAGAGTGAGACAGGAAGGACAGCTCCTTTTGGGGGCAGGATAACTGTGAGCAGGGCGAAAGCCCAGTGATGAAACAAAAAGCTACACAGAGATCAATACAAAATAATCACAGGAACTTCAAATACACAGACCCACATCTGAAACATCTTCTTTTGCCAAAACAAAGCTGGAGAAGAACAAACATTGCGCTGAATTACCCTCACTAGAATGCATGCAATTCCGAGACAGTAAATGAGAACTGTGCTTTGATGAATGAGGAGAAAGAACAGAGACAAATTGCCCCGAGAACAGTACAGATAAAACTGCCGTGTTCAAGACCGGGTGAGCTTGTAATAAAGGGCAGATAATTGAGGTGGGATTGTATACTAGTTAGCTGAAATTCTGAAGAGCCAAAAATGATGATTCCAAATATCCTATAGAAACATAAAAGTACAAATATATGTGTTAGTTCCAAGTAGAGTTCAAATATGAATATTAAATTTCTAAAACAACTGCACGAAAGAACCCAGCTTCTGTTCAATCTATTGGGATATTTGTTTTAATCTCTGTTGTTCCATCTTAACTTCTAGGGAAGATAATTGCTTATTATCACACAGGAACAAAGACAGTGAATCTGGAATGTGAATGTGAATCTCTTTATATCGCATTAGAGCTTTTACCAAAACCCACATCTTTCTGAAAACTGAATGGAAAAGCCCAGTCCCCGAGATGAAAGGAGAGTAATATTTTATCATACTAAATAAGAGTTCTTAAAAAATAGAATTGCACACATGGATAGTACTAATACAAGATTTAATACCCATCTCACTCAGACACATTTTTCCTACTCTTAAGAAAAGCAAACATTTAAAGTTTTCATTTCTATTCTTTTTCAATCTCTATGATTTTAATAAGAAAAGTTTCTTAAATGTAATTTTAGATGATCACCAATAATTTAGGAATTCCCATTCAAATATAAGTATGTTCTAATGAATTCCTTTAGAAATTTTTTCCCTTGTTATGTTAATGCTTAAAGATGCACTCAAAATTCACTGAAATACATTTCCAGTTTGACATTATTCATAAAGAATCAAGGGTATACTAAGAGCTGTCTTTAAAAATCAATATATAAAGGTTTTGTGTTTTGGTAGCAGAATTAGTATAGTGTCTTACACTGCTTAGAATAGCCATTTTTATTTCAGAATGTATTTTTGTTGTGCAGAAGTAGTCTTTTCTTCACCTTAAAAGGATATTTATGATAATAAATATGAAAAGAGCCATTTATGTTAGAAACTCAAAGACTTTTTAACTGTGTATCATTATTCCTCAGTCATTATTTTATGAAGATAAACTAGATGTGTTGATTTCAGATGAATGGGGTTTTACCGAGTGCTGTCCTCTAAAAATGAGCTCCTGATGAAATCAGCCACAGAAGAATTCATCGGTTTTCCCGGTGGGAGTCATTAGCAGAGAACTGAGAGATACTGGAGTTTCCCCAAGCACTCTTTTGGGATTCGGTTCTCATCAAGGCAGCGTAGGCATAACTGTGTAAAACTCCTGGCCCGACATGAGTTTATCTTCGGGACTGAGAAACTGCAGATTAGCACTGTGGATAAAGTTCCCTGGATCACGAAGAAAATGTTACCATTTTGTCATGACTCTGTCAGGCTGTCTTGTAGTGACTTGAAGATCCAGATAAAATAAGTTAGTTCCTGCTTAATAAGTTAGAAAAACATTTAAAATCCACTAGAAGGTCTAAGAAGCTGTTCAGTTCCACCATAACATGTCCCAGTTGTGGAGACAGCGGTCAAAGTGGTAGAGGCTGGGCCTAGCTGTGGGCTTGACAAAGCAGCCAGCTTTCCAATGTCCTTTGCTTTTCTTCCCCACGAGTGGGGCCTAGATGGGTATCTAAAACAGCAAAAGTAAACAGTTCTTTCACTTTTCAACTCCTGCCTTTCTTTCTCCATGCTGTAGCTTCATTGTGTAGAAGATCTTCAGACAATTCAAGTGATGAAAATTTTAAGATACGAGAAGAAAGTGGCCAAAATGTGCTTCTTGATGGTGTTCCTCTTCCTAGTCTGCTGGATGCCTTATATTGTGATCTGTTTCTTGGTAGTTAATGGTTACGGACACCGGGTCACTCCAACAGTATCAATTGTTTCTTACCTCTTTGCTAAATCCAGCACTGTATACAATCCTGTTATTTATACCATCATGATCAGAAAGGTAAGCTCTACAATGATCCGATTATTTTTACCTTGGGGGAGGGATTGGAAAAATAATTTTAGGGTGGTAATTCAGCTTCAGTGATGAAAACCCTAATAAACTTCAGAGGAAGGTAAAAGGATAAGGAAAAAATGTAGGGTATTGCCAAACAAAATAGTAATAATTCTAAGACTTACCAATAGAGATTTGTATTTACTTTGTGAGATTCTATTAAATTTCTATTTAATTAATCAGAAAACATTTGTCTACTGCTCAAATGAATTATTTTCTTAAATAATAATTACAGACATGCTTAAATTCTTACTATACAATTCAGGTTACACCCAAATCTTTACAGAATTGTGCCATGAAATAGGTATTATTATTCCCTTATTTACAGGTTTTGAAGTAGGTTCAAGGAAGATAAGTTGCCTGATCCAGACAGTATTGGTGTTAGGACCTGAACCTGGTTTACCTGAGTCCTCAAAGCAAAAGCTCATAACTTCTTTGAGTTTGGAAATCCTGTTAGTTGTTCTTGGTTATTCCTAGGACACAGCCAATATCTAACCACATTTAATTTTGAGGACCACTCTCCAGCAGGTAAAATTTAAATAGATTTTGTGACAAATGTTTTGTTCTTTCTTTTAGCCAGTGGCAGTAAATCCTTCTAAATGATTGTGAATATGTCACACCTGAAAATATTGTAAAAATATGCATATTTTTATTCAGTATATTTGGAGACACAAAATTCTACATTTCTAACAAGCTCCCACAAGGCCCTGATGGTTCTCTTTCATGGAAGCTACTTTAAACGAAAAGTCTAAAAGATACAGCAAACACACAAAAACAAATGAGGCAATTGTTCTTACCTATAGAAAGCTTACCATTTGTATACAAAAGCATTAAATATGATATATATACTCTAAATTTTATAATGATACTTTTTTTTTGAGACAGGGTCTCACTTTGTAGTTCAGGCTGGCCCTGAGCTTACTGTGTAGCCCAGGCAAGCCTCGAACTCAGCAATCCTCCTGTCTCTGCCTTCTGAGTGCTGGGATGACAGGCGTGAGCCACCATGCCAGGCACTGTGGTATGTGGTATTGATAGCTGGTGGGCGTGAGTCTCCACGCCCAGCATTGTATGTGGTTTCTGGAGATCAAACTCAGAACCTTGTGCTTGCGAGGCTCTGGAACCACTGAGCTAAATCTCCGGCCCTATAATGATATATTATTATCCTATAACCTGATATACCAAACAATGGCCTGGTGATAAATATTCAAGCAAATAAACAGTTTAAAATGTGAATATAGTGATTGGGGAAGTAGATTGCTTGCTTGGGCTGTGCAAAACCCTGGGCTCAACCTCCAGCATTGAAAAAAAGTTAATGTATACTAAATGTTAATTTATGTATAATTGAAGGGTGGGGGAAAACAAATCAATGTAGCTGTTTATTATTTTCAACTGATTTTTTTTAATCTGGAAAAACCTACATATTCAACTTTCAATTTGCTCTAAAAAAGGAAACAACAAATTAACTTTTCATTTATATGTTGTACTAACATTAGTCGATGTGCTACTCTAACAACCCCAACATTCAATGGATGAACACAAAATTTATTGCTCTTGGAGTCCACAGCATAAAATATTTGATGGAGAGGACAGGAACTTTTTTTTTTTTTTTTTTGCTTTTTGAGACAGGGTCTCGCGTTGTAGTTCAGGCTGGCCCTGAGCTCACTATGGTGCCCAGGCAAGCCGCCGCGAACTCAGCAATCCTCCTGTCTCTGCCTCCCGAGTGCTGGGATTACAGGCGTGAGCCACCACATCCGGCATTAGAGGACAGGAACTTTGGCATGCAATCTTTAAGGAATCTCTATCCCTTCCATCTTTGGATCTTGGTCATCAAGTTTCTTGGAGAAGGGGAAGAGCAGAAGGGAGACCCTGGAAAGCGCTGAGAAATATGGCTAGTGTCGTGCCCAGGAGAATTAGGTGTTTCATTGAAGAATTAGTATTTTGTGGAAAGCATTAGGTATTTTGTTGAAAACTAGCATTCTTCACCAATGTTATAATAGAAAGGAATTCTCCTATTTAAAAGAACATTCATGAGCACATCAGTCTATAATTTTTCCAGAACAGACTTATTTGTCTCTGTTGCTTACAATACATCTAGATTATAGTTCAGTGGCTGTCACCTTGTAGGTGCTGACAGAATATTTGTGGATTGAATATGTGCTGAAAATTCCTTAAATAGATAATGCTGTTCTCATAGAAGATACATACAAATTGAAGATAGGAAACGTTATGGTTTTTAAATAATCCTGTGTGATCTGGTTAATAAGAATTAAACCAGACGTAAAGCTCCAGAGGGATTTAGGCATTATTATCAATTCTGTATCAGCTACTCAATGAAAACCAACCCAAATTAAACTGAACTCATTTCCTTGAATGTTAATCCAGAATGAGGGCCTAAGTTTTAACTAATAATCAGCTTTATCTTTTTGTCCTCTGCCCAGTTTCGAAGATCCCTCTTGCAACTCATCTGTTTCCGACTGCTGAGATGCCAGCAGCCTGCTAAAGACCTGCCAGCAGTCGGGAATGAGATGCAGATCAGACCCATTGTGATGTCCCAGAAGGATGGGGACAGGCCAAAGAAGAAAGTGACTTTTAATTCTTCTTCCATTATTTTTATCATCACCAGTGATGAATCACTAGCTATCAATGACAGTGACAGAACCAGTGGGTCCAAGGTCGATACCATCCAAGTTCGTCCTTTATAGGAATGAAAGACTGAGCCTTAGATTGGACGTCACATTTGGACGTCTATGACCAGGATTGTTCAGGAATCTGCATTCTCTGTCATATCAACAAAACTTTTGTGGTCCAGCAGGAAATCTGATTGGCTGCATGATCTCTGGCCTCAAGAAGAAACTGAATGAGACAAATTCTTTTAATTCAACAGGTGCTTTACGTAACAAAAACCCACTTGTGGCACAAGACAGGCATCTGGCACTATCATTTTCTAATGTGTTAGAATTTCCATTTCAGATGTATTTTTGAATGACTGTGTCAAAGCACATAAGACATTTTTCTTGAAGATACTTCATTGCACAAATGACTTTGCTCAAACACATGTCTGAAATAGCTAGATCATCTTTAATTCTCTGTAATGTTGGGTCCTATTTAGAGTCATGTCATATGTTTAACCAAACTGAATTTGTCAAGGAGATAAATTCTAGGATAAGGACAAATTCCCTTTCATTACGTGTAACATATGTAAGTATATAAAATGAAAAGGAGCTTCAGACTAATGAGCTGCTAAGGACATCATAGGAAAGGAAAGGAATCCAATGACGTCAGGGTACTCATGGCATGTGGTTAATTATGCAGCAGGATGAAAAGTTACATGATGGAGATGAAGTCAATGGCAGATGAGAATCTCTATCTACTCTGAACATGAGCATGGCAGGATTTGTCCTTCCTTTTAATAATTTCCACAATTTTGGCAAGAGTTCTGGATTTAGAGAAGGAGTCCCAAGTGAACACACTTACTCAGAGAGGCCTGGAAATAAGAATTTGGGTGTATTCATAAAATGTACTATTTAGTCTTCATTGCTCATCAGTCAGTGCCTCAGTCAGTGTTAGTGAAGAGGCTACTTTTTCCATGAGCCACGGATGAAACTTGTAAAAATTCAAGATATGCTAACCCCACAATGCTCCATTTTGCATAACGTTTATTTTGAGTTGAAAGCAACTGAGAAGAAGGGATATGAGGAAAGCTTTCTGCCTCCCCTTATTTGCCTGAAAGCAAGACCCTAATTTACAAATGTGTCCCCTTCTCCTGGCTACCAGGAAAACCAAGGTGGATCACTGTAGATGACTTTAGACTCTTGTCAGCCTGGAGACACCCCCTCTAGAGGACTCTGCATAGCACACCCCCATTTGTTTACCTACCAGCTGCTGCCTCCGAGTCTCAAAGTCCTTTTTCTTTGTCTCAGCACTTCTCTAAAATTCACAGTTCTTTGTGGAAGATGCTAAGCCAGCTCTTTGAGCTTCACTCATTCTCTGGGTATGTTCCATGGGAAATATATGTGTTAATAAACTTCTCTTTGTTTTTCTCTTTTTAGTCTCTGTCTTTTGTTATAGGGCCCCAGTCAATGAACCTCAGGATTGGTAAAAAGAACTTTACTTTTCTTCCCTTGCACACCAAGCGTAAGTTATTAGGATTCAAGGATGTCTTTGATATTGAAAAGAAACCCTGAATCATTTTTATTTCATTGCCTAGTTTTTAATTTCCTAGATTAAATTTCTTCCTGATGTTGCATCTCTATAATTAACCATGTTTGAGGGACTTCTACAAGTGACTCAGTTGACCTACTGAAGAAGGAAGAAGCAAAGAAAATATACAAATATACAAATTTTAAAATCAAGTTCATGCCTCCTCCTGTCACACTATATAGCATATTTCTGAAGGCTTGAAATAAAATAAAATTTTCTTTATATTTCTATAAAAGTGGTCTCCCCTGGTTTCCTTTCCATTCTTGTGTATAAGTAGATATTTAATTTATGATTAAATTCTTTCTTAGCCTTCACCTAGTATGGCATGGTGTTTTGTTTTTTTTTTCATCAGGGATTGAGCTTCAGACCTGGCACTTGCTAGGCAGGCATGGTGCCACTGAGCTAAATCCCTGAAGTTACAAAAATACCTGAAGTTACAAAATATGATGGGGAAAACTATATGTTAAAACTTTTTAAAAAATTGTGGGATTTTTTTTTCTTCCCAATAATTGCAGCAGACACACAGAGGAACTCTACATTCAATTTATTTATATGCTGGCAACTATCTTCCAATAGAGAATTAAATCTGCCAATGGAAACACTTGTTTGGTCTTTACTTTTGCTCAGAGAGAAACAAAACACTTGCTATTTTAGGATCTTTATATCACTGGCTAGTGAAATAGGGAGTTTGTCCTAGTGCTTCCATGGAGTTTGCAGGGAAACGTGGCCCATGTCCTGGAAGTAAGCGACTCCACTCCCGCGGTCTTCTTAAGTAGTCCAGAGGTCTTAGTGACATGTAGTGCACAAGCAGGTAAGTAGTTCCAATGGCTACCAGACATCCAAAGACGAAGAGTCCTTTTCTTATTACCTATGAGAACAGAAATCACTCTCATTTTTCCAGAGATCAACATATTGAAATATATTTCGTTTTTATACCTGAAAAGAGCACACAATTTCCCCTTAAGTTATTTAATTTGAAGTTGTTGCATGACCTCTGCCTTCTACCATTGCATTTAATGTTGCCTGTTCTAATTGTGGCTGTCTCTTCCCCTTCATTCTCTTATGGCTTTGAGATCAGGAACCGTATTTTATTTATCATCTGATTGATAGGTACTTCTTTGTCCCTTCCAGTCTGTTCTCCACATCCTAAAGCAATTTAAAAAAAAAAATCTGCTCAGGAGGCAGAGACAGGAGGATTGCTGAGTTCGCGGTGGCTTGCCTGGGCACCATAGTGAGCTCAGGGCCAGCCTGAACTACAAAGCGAGACCCTGTCTCAAAAGCAAAAAAAAAAAAAAATCTGACCTCAGTGTATGGGCCTTCTTAGTCCCTTTCTCTCAAGTTAATGAGATCTGGACTTCGTGCTTAGCTCTCTGGCCCCTCTCCCACCTAGGTGCTGCCTTCCAGGTGCACAGATCCCTTCGCTGGCTGGCATGTCGCTTGTGTTTCCTCAGCCTTCACCTGGCTGGCCCACTCTGCTCTCTGCAGGCCGGAGGATCCCTTTCCCAGCAGCTGTCCATTGAGCCTGACCCAGGCTCTGAGCTGTGTGAACAATGGGAATTGCATTGAATTCACCACCATGTTCCCCTCAGCATTTGTGCATTAAGTGAAACTGTTCATTGAGTGATTGAAGGAATAAATTTTCAGGTGGAGGATCAGGAATCTGAGGTGCCTGAGTGTGCCTTAAAATTGCCCCAGCATTTTGTAGTGCTTTAGGAGTGCTTCATCTCTGTCCAAGTCACAAATTAATAAGAATATTGTATGATACAAAAGTCAAAAGTGGATCCCATTGATAAAGTAAAGTAGAAAGCTGAGAAATATTATCCTTAGTTCTTTTCCAAATTTCTTCCCTTTGAAAGCTCTCCCTTTGCTGGTATTTATTTTTCTTTTTTTTTTTTTTTTTTTTTTTTTTAGATTTTTGGTAGATGCTCTACCTGCTGTGTGTTCAGGGCAGTTTTTATTTGGAAGACAAACATTTAATGTCTGCCTAGCATCTCTTTAATCTTCTGAAATAAATATGCCTATGAAAGTATGACACTTCAACATACTAGATTTTTTTGTTACAGTGTAATTTGTTCCAACCTTGTTCTGCCAATGCCAGCGCAGCACTGCCTCATGGTATCTTATTCTGGAAAAGGTGACCTAAAAGAAAGTTATAAAAAAGGATTCTTGTGTATT
>PVIC010038916.1:0-17383 GCA_004025085.1 Thryonomys swinderianus
TACACTATTCTCTCATACAATTTTAAGGGCCCAATGTACCATTTGAGATATAATCACCAACATAGTCATATATAAAATTGCCCTGGTTAAGTAGGCCCCAAGAAACACAAAGCAGGCAAAGCAGAAGTCAGGAAAGCACCCTGAGTGGGAATCACACAGTAGCACGGATCATTCCAGAGGATGGTATCCATTCAACAGATGAGGAAACAGTGACTGCTGGGATCACATAGTCAAGGTTCAAGGCTCTGAACCTTCTATCCCGAGCACTCTGCTCCCTGCCACATGGGCAGAAATGAGCATGGGATGGTCCTGGGAACAGGGGACTAGGAGATATTAGTTCTCTACCACAGTTCACAGCCAATTGAGAAAGGAGGTATCTAGATGAAGATTGTTTTATCTTTATCTCTAGGTCATTTAGAGGGTCTGATTTGACATACATGTCCAAGAGGCCTGCTCACAACGCATTTCACTCAGGCAACCCTTCTAAAGAGGAGCTGGAGCTACAAAACAACTCAGCTAGGATTGTAGGATGAGAGAATAGAATGAGTCTCTGTGTTTTCCTGTTTTTATCAGTTTTTCTAAGTTCAGTGAATGGTTAGCTATCTGGTAACATACTTCTGTCTGGGAAAGAACCTAACAATGGGAAGTCTGGGAGTGCTTCTTGGGCAGATGTTTCTTCCTCTGGAAACACAAAGCTGAGGTAGAGTGTACACAAGTTATGCCCCTGTGTTCCAGGGTTGGTCACAGTTCTTTATGCCAGACACAGCATCAGTCACAGGCTAGTGAGTTTACTTTATCTCCTGTTTATGCACAACAGGTTGTCTAGATTACATAGATGAGAAACTTGCTATCACATGTGTGGCATCAGGGACAGCCTGCACACCAATCATGTCAAGGATCAGAAGAATGGGTCTCCCAGCCCAATAACATTGGACTTCCACAAACTGATGGCCATTGGTCCTCAGCAGGTTTCTGGGATTCCCTTACCTTGGAGGTCAAGTCTTCACAGTGGTTCTGGCCTTATTGGCCTCATTGGCCAGGCCCTCATGCACTAATTCCTTCTAGCAGTGACAGGATGAGAAGTCACCAGGAAAGGTAATACAGAGCCCATCCAGGCAGGTGGCCTGCCATGCCTCTCCCATATAAACATGTATCAGTGTGTGTGAAGGTGAACATGTATCCATGAGATACTTGCATCAGTAGGAAGGCCTAGTTGACAGATGAGATGCTTCTATATTAGATTATCTTTTGTTTGTCAAATAATTGTATGATAAATATACCTCATTTGAACAAGCTATATCTGGGTTCTATACTCACATCTAAGCCAATGGAATAAGGTTCTGAGAGGTTCAGTATTGAAATTTTTTTTTTTGAGACAGGGTCTCGCTTTGTAGTTCAGGCTGGCCCTGAGCTCACTATGTAGCCCAGGCAAGCCTCAAACTCAGCAATCCTCCTGTCTCTGCCTCCTGAGTGCTGGGATTACAGGTGTGAGCCACCACGCCTGGCTCAGTATTGAAATTTTATATTTATTGCATTTTCTTACCTTCTGTGTTCTTAGTGCTCAACATTTGGGGCCTTGCTGATCTTGGAGAGGCTTCCCAGAACAAGCCACCCCTAAGAAGAGTGAAGAACTCACCTGGTCTAGCACTCTAATATGCAAACCATACTTCCCACACCCCAAATTATGTTCTTCCACTCTGGACCACCGCCTTCTGCTCTAATCTCCAAAAGCCAGGAACCAAATATCCAACAGCTAGAGACAGCCTTTAATGAAGAGTCTTCTGAAATTACCAAACCAGCCAATCCAGGCCTACTCACTTGTGGCCTCCCACTCATCTCTTACTCACTTTGCCCATTCCTTCCTAGGAAAATCTTTCCTTTTTCTGTCACTGTAGACAGCACCCAGGGCCTCATACATTCTACTCAAGCACTTTACCACTGAGCTATATTCACAGCCCTTTTTATGTTTTATTCTGAGACAATATCTTGTTAAATTGCCCAAACTGGCCTCAAACTTACAATCATCCAGCTTCAACTTCCTGCAGCGCTAGGATCACAGGCTTGCACCACCCCACTCAGCTGAAGATCATGTACAGAGTCACCTATGCACATTCCTGTCTGCTGCACACTGTTCTTGGTGCGTCTACATGCAGCACTGCACAGTGTGCCAGGCTTGCTACTTCTAGATGAGGAAAAAAGAGCAATGGTATGGTAGTCATCTCTGAGTCTCTGTGTTTTAAGAAACACCTTGGATACTATCAATCAGGTTTGGACCCCTATCTACTCCCACTCTACGCACATCACAGCTGTAGCTTCAACACAAGAGAGCAGATCCATCTCTCTCCAAGTGAACCAGGCTGAGGAATTTAGAGAGAAGTAAGTGAGGAGGTAAGACCAACCTCAGGTACCTCACAGCCTCACAGTGCAGGATGGACTTAAAATGGCAGAGTACCATGGGGAGAATTAGGAGAGGCACAGTGTCACTGAGGACTGAGTCAAACATATGAGGCTAGAAATATGCATAAGATACTGGATTGTGCCTGTGTCTTCTTTGTTCTCCTTTTAAGATGAATGTTGTATTACGTTCATTTGGATAAACTGATTTAAATAAAATATTTGCTTTTTAAAAACAAATATATATAAGACACAATATCAAAACGATGTGTACCAAAGAGCAAACCCTATGTCAGTAAGTACTTTTGTCAGTGGTGATGAACAACATGCTGTGTGTGTATGAGAGAGAGAGAGAGAGAGATCTCAAGCAACATCAAGCTGTACTAAACACATCATTAAAGGGTGTTTCAACATAAATTTAAAGCATCTCTGACCTTAGCTTCTAAGGTCACCATCCCTTTACAGTAACCTACGGTAACTAACAGTATTAAAATAAATGACCATCTAAACATTAAAAGAAACATTTTGTACATTATTCACAAGTATAAATTTTTATGAAAATATATTCACTTTTAGGTCAATTTTTACAGTGTTATTTTTATACAAGGATGTCCAGTAGAAGACCATAATCAATAAAGAGTAATTAGCATGTTCATCTGATTTGCAATGAAAAAGTTAACTTGCCTGTTCCATGTCTTCTAATTTCACCAGAAAAATAGATCCAGACCTATTTAAGGACATCTGTTACTTTTTATTATGAGTACAGCAAGTATTCCCTAAAGATAATCAGAACAATATCTTTAAAATAAAATAATGGTGTACCTATATTTCTACTGTTTAGGTATGACCAAATTTAAAATTTAGAAAATATTCCAGCATTGGGCACAAATTTGCCCATAAACTACATTTGCCTTTTTCAGGTAACCCTTGTACCAGAGATGGCCAGCTCTGCTCCTCCTATACAGTACAGACATGGGCAGAAAGTCACACTTCCTAGGAATGTCAGCGTGTAGGCACCAAGGGACTCAGTCCAGGTCTATGGCACAGGGTCTGAGTAAACATGCCTCCTTCCAGTCTGCTCCAATGATCTTCCTCCCCTCTTGGGTTCTTTCTCTGTCCATTTTTTTCTGGTGGGAGAGCCGCTCGAAGCCAGACAAACACAACACACGTTGAAGGTGACAGAGCCTCTGTTTGTCTGAGAACTCCCATCCTGGCTACACAGAGTGTCCTTCTTCGCCCTCATCAGTTTCAGGTGAGACATGGAAAGTGGCAAAGGCCGACATCTCATCTTTATGAGGGCTAAGGTCCACTAGTACAACAGCGTGCTTCAAGGTTAACATGTAATTTCAGAGCAGTCTTTAAACTACTGTTTTAAAGGCAAGTCTCATTTGTGTAAGTGTAAAATAAATCACAAGTGCTTCCTTGTCAAGAATGACTTGTTCGTACGCACGGGCAAAACCATCCCAATTGCTCTGCTTTCGACTTGACCTGTAAGGAGACCTTTCAACTTCAGAGTTCACAAATATATAAAAAGAAAATGATGACAGAACCAGTTCCACCATGTTTTACTGCTAGAGAAATTTTGTCAAATCAATTTAAATGCATGCATTATTAGACACATTTCTTTTTATAAGCAAAACTGGGATTTGGGAGAAAAAAATGACATAACAGTCCCTTTTCAGAGTTAATTATTTGTCTCTCCTTAAATAAAATCCATCTCTGTCTTTCCCTCTCTCCCTCTCTCTCCTCCTTCTCTCCCCATGCAGCTGTACTATGAATCATTCATCACCAGCAGTAACTGAAGACATATGGCATCCCGGCCAGATGCGGTCCCAGCCGGAGTGCCTCAGCTTCACATTCATAGTTCATTTATAACAATGACATCTGTAGCATTCCTAAAAATAATCCGCATTGAAGCACCTTGCAGTCTTTGTAGGCGTCATACCTTCCATGGGTGTCACTGCTTGAATTCCTCCCACCAGATGTTCCTACAGCCTGGAGGACCTGTGAGGGGGATTTCCATCACCCACCTTAATGCCATCTCAAAAGTCCACAGAAACAGGCTGCACAGATCTCACTTACACAGGCAACTTGAAGATTTTGTAAAACTTTAATAACCACATTTCACATAGGCTATGGTGATCAGTCTGAAGTCACTAGAGCTGGGCGTTGGTCTCTCTCACACCGGGCTGGAGAGTGTGTGCCTGGGGCTGTCACTCAGTAGAAGTATTTTCCTGAAATGGCCAAGACTTGACATTCCAAGACCAGATTTCTGGGAACGGGGTCTCTTGAGACTAAACACAATGATTATCATTTCCATTTTTTAAAAAACCACATAAACCCCGGGGAAATCATTTCCTCCCTGCCTTTCCCAGGAGACCAAGTTGTAATTACCTGTCCTGATCTGCACCAACTTAAATAGATGACTAAATATTTACCTAAAATATCACTCCAATATAAAGAGCCTTAAGCAAAAGGAAACCATTTTCAATCATTCTGATATCACTATTTTAAAATTTTTATCTGTAAAAATTATGCTATTTGGAAACAATTTACTAATAATTCATTAGACTGATGCTTCCAAATATACCTGCCATCAAAGTGCTCAAAAGTGGGCCCAAATTACAGCTTGTTCTTTATTTATGTGAGTTTGTGTGTACACTGTCAAAGCCGTGGCACATCAGAACCTACATGCACCAATCACTTTCAATTCAGGAGGCCTTGTTAATCGCTTCATCTTTTCCCAAAACCTTTTGTTTCCCCAGAGCTTTTACCCACCAATCTCTCAAGCCAGAAGTGCAGGAACAAGACTTACCTCATCAGTCTCATTCCAAAGGCCAAAGATTTGGGGCAGGGATCTGTCTTTTTTATATTTCCTCATTCAATGCCCCTCTCCCCATAGGCACTAATATTCAGTCAGCAATACTAAATGTTTTATTAAAGAGACCCCCAATCATAAGAACCATTGACTGGTACTAGTCCATTCACCCAAGAGGGATCAAGGATTCCACTGCTTATGAAAACCTAATACCTCATGATCTGAGATGGAGCTGAGGCAGTGATGCTAGCCCTGGAGAATGCAATTATTATATGTTACAAATACATACTAATAAAAAAGGAAACCGAAAATAAATCCCCTTGTGGATAAATTTATCAGCAGTGAAATGTTGGGGACCATTATTTTATTGAACACCTAGTAATACAGTGAGTAGGTATGATCCAAAAATGAGTTAGACATAGTCTCTACCTTCCAGGAGGTCACAATCTATTAAGAATGAAGAATTTACAAAAATATGTGGCTCACACCTGTAATCTCAGCACTCAGGAGGCAGAGACAGGAGGATTGCTGAGTTCAAAGCTTGCCTGAGCTACATAGTGAGCTCAGAGCCAGCCTGAACTACAAAGCGAGACCCTATCTCAAAAAAAAAAAAGAATTTACAAAAATAAACTCAAAGTTAATCAATATCATTATCATCATTATAGTTAACAAATATTAAATAAACCTAATAACTAAATACCATTCATGAAATTGTTAGGGTTGAAGCAGGTAAGTTTAGCAAGTTTTACACAATCCAAGAGAAATATACAAAATGCTACTGTGGTGCCAGAGATTTAGCTCAGTGGTTCTGGCACCTGCCTAGCAAGTGCAGAATCCCTGGTTTGACCACCAGTAACCACATACAACAATGCAGGGTGTGGTGACTCACACCCACCAGCAATCAACACCTCATACCACAATGCTGGGTGTGATGGATCACACCTGTAATTCCAGTACTCAGGAGGCAGAGGCAGGAGGATTGCTGCAAGTTTGAGGCTTGCTTGGCCTGCATAGTGAGCTCAGGACCAACCTGAACTACAAAGCAAGATCCTATCTCAAAAAAATAATTACATGGAAATTCCAAGTATCTGGAGTAACCAAAACAACTTTTAAAAAGAGAACAAAATTGAGGACTAATTCGTTTGTCATCAGGACTTACAAAGTTTTGGTATTTAAACTATAGCCTTAACATTAATATCAACAAATAGACCTGGAGAGGGGAAGAGGAAAAAGAAAGGAGAGGAGGGGATGGAAGGGAAGGAGAAGGGAGAGGAGGGGGGAAAAGAGAGGGGCACAGTTAAAAATAGACCAACACGCTGGGCGTGGTGACTCATGCCTGTCATCCCAGCACTCGGGAGGCAGAGACGGGAGGATTGCTGAGTTCGAGGCTTGCCTGGGCTACATAGTGAGCTCAGGGCCAGCCTGAACTACAAAGTGAGACCCTGTCTCAAAAAAAAAAAAAATAGACCAACACATTCAAGTAACTGAATTGTTTAATTGAATTCTTTATTGGAACATTTTATATAAAGCTCACAATCACACACAACATTGGGGAATTTGTACCAGTATATGACAGAAGTTAATTCTGACTTTTACTCATATCCCTACCCACCCACAACCCCCCACCCCTTATATACATGCTATTTCTTTTTCTTTCCAAATCATATTTATTCTTTCCCCTCATTACATTCCCCCACCACATTCCCTTTGAATATTTCCTATTTTACCAAATCTATCATACATTCTAGAACTTATTTACATCTATAGGTTCTCATATCAAAGAAAAGATATGGTATTTACATATCTGTGATCTATTTATTTCACTTATTATTGTGTCCTCAAGGTGCATCCACTTGAACATAAATGAATGAAACTTTTCATTCTTTATATCAGAGCAATACTCCATTTTATTTTTTTTTAAACCACACATCTTCTTTATCTAGTCTCCACTTGATGGGCATCTGGGTTGTTTCCAAGACTGGGCTATCACAAACTGAGCTGCTATGAACATGGGTGTACATATGACTTTACAAAATGATTCTTTGAATTCCTTTGGGTGTATTCCTAGCAGGGGAATAGCAGTGTCAAATGGGACCTCTAATCCTAGTTTTCTGAGCAATCTCTACACTGATCTCCACAATGATTGTACAAGTCTACAATCCCACCAACAATGGAGAAGGGTTCCTTTCTCCCCACAGACTTGCCAGCATTTATTGTTGGTTGATTTTGCAATAGCGGCCATTCTTTGTGGCATGAGATGAAATCTCAATGTTGTTTTCATGTGTATCTCTTGAATGACCAGTGATGGTGAACATTTCTTCATATGCTTCATGGCTGCTTTGACTTCTGCCTCTGAGAGGTGTCTGTTCATTTCAGATGTCCATTTTTGAATTGGGTCTTTAAACTTGGGGGGACTGATTTGTATAAGTTCTTTATATATTCTAGATAGTAGTCCTTTGCCTGACAAACAGCTGGTAAAGATATTTTTCCATGTTGTTAGTTGTCTTTTAGCGGTGCCAGTGATTTCTTTTGCCGTGCAGAAGCTTTTTAGGAGGATGAGACCCCATTTGGGGATTCTTTCTGCTAGTTCTCATGCTGAACTCTTTAAGGAACTGAATTTTTTTTTTGAGACAGGGTCTTGCTTTGTAGTTCAGGCTAGCTCTGCGCTCACTATGTAGCCCAGGCAAGCCTCGAACTCAGCAATCCTCCTGCCTTTGCCTCCTGAGTGCTGGGATGACAGGCATGAGTCACCACGCCCGGCGTAAGCAATTGAATTTTGACAAAGGTGCAGAGTCAATTGAATGGAGAAAAGATTATCTTTCCAAAGTACAATGCTGGAACAATTTACTATTTATATGAAAATAATGAATCTTAAATAATATTAAGCACTATACACAAAAACTAACTAAAATGAATCATAGATCTAAATGTAAAGCTTCAAACTATAAAACACAAATGAAAACACAAAAAAATGTATGGCCTTGGATTCAATGAACTTAATGAAACTGCTTTTCCACTTCACTCCAAAAGCACAATCCACAAAGAAACACTTTGATAATTTTAGACTTCATGAGGATTCAACACATCTGCTCTTATAAAAATACCTTCTGAACATGAAAACCAACACACCAACATGGAAAAAAATACTTCAAAATATTTTCTGATGTTCTGCATAGTGCTGAACAACTGTAATCTCAGCATTCAGAAGCCTGAAGCAGGAACATCACTGTGAGTTCAAGCCCAGTTTGAACTAAACTACATAAAAAAAATCAAAAAATATTTTCTAATAAATAATTTGTATTTTGAATATACATATATAGTACAAACAAATTCTTGTTCTTAAAGTTATTTGCTACCACCCTCCTCTTTGCCCACTTTTTTGTAGAAATGTTGTCTTTCTATTGTTCAATAGCTAAAATAGACTTTCTTCAGGCCTTTGTTCACTTGATTTTCTTCTACTGAAGACATTATTCCCTGATTCTGCTTCTTTTCATATCTCAGGTGAGATATCTGTTCCTTAGAGAAGCTTTCCCTGCTGACCTGGTCTAACTTGTAGTCACCCATTATAGTTTATTTCCTTTGCTACACTTGGCCATGTCAGTAATTATAACATGGCTAATGAGTATGTCTGGAGCTGGAACTGGAGCTGGAGATATTCAACTAAGAGTTAGAAGTAGATGTGATAGAGAGGAGCCCTTTAGAGAGGAAGAGGTTAAACAAGCTCATAAGGAAGAAAACCAGCATAATACATTTCTGGAATAAAAGCTAGAAATGTTCAACATGGAATGATAGACCTGAAATAGCCATCAGTTCATACAGAGACTTGCATATAAAGTCTGAGAGACATGAATTCATACCAAAACACTTTTAGCAGAACAGTGACAAGCTCACTTTTTTTTTTTTTTTGGTTCTGATTATGGAGACACAGAAGCAATAGATATTAGGATATAGAAAAGTAGAATGATTCATAATATATTCAAGAAATAAAACAGAGCATTCAATTATTGATTAATGTTCAGAAAAAAAAGTCCTATTCTGTTAAATTGGCTGATCTGGTAAAGGATACTACTCAATTGAAAGGAAGAATTCAGAGAAGCTGATTTAGAACAGATGTGGACACATTAAGTTTTCTACTCACTTTTCATGCTCAGGAAGAGATATTATGCAGTCAGAGTATACATAAGTATAAGACTACAGAGGCAGAGTGACCTGAAAGGAAATTCTAAACTTGTTACCATCTGCTACATGCCAGAACTGAGCTATGTGTTTTAAGTAAGTTGGCTCACTTGGTCTGTATTTTGTTATGAATCTGCCTTCCCATCATTCCAACCATCTGTAGTAACTTAATGATTAGAAAAAAAAGTGAAGAATTTTTAAATAAGTCAAAAATATAGTGATTTCCATTATCCTCCTGCTCTCAATGATGTGTGTTCAGTGTTATTCATTGGAGTTTTTCATAGGAAAGGAAGTTCAAGATGTAGATATTTTATAAGTAAAGTACAGTGCAGGAATCAAAATGAAGAGAGTGAAAGAGTAGAGGGGGATATGTGGAACAAGATGAAGGAAATGGACTGGAATATCTGTCAAATCATTTGGGGGAGACAGGGCTGGGCTTTGGCGCTGTCCGAGGTGCTGATGGAAAGTGGTCTAGGGGTGATCGATCTAATATTTAAGACACTTGCCACGAAGAAAAAAAAGAATGTTTTAAGTTGAAAGGACAATTGGTGAATTTCAATGTCAGTAAAATCAAGAGCATTCAATTACAAAGAGATCTAACAAAATAAAAACTTAAATTGTTTATTGGAAATGGCAGATGACCCTAGCCAAATTGGTAAGTAGGATGGCAGGGATATTTTTAAGTGCAGAAAAACATAAACATACTTGGAAAGAATACACAGCAATTACAAGATAATGGTCACCTTGAGAGGGAGAGGGAAGTGGTAAGAAAAGGATATTTTAGCTGTTTTGCACATTTTCACTTCAAATTATTTAATCAAAGAACTTACATGTACCCTTTATGAAGCCTTGTTTTGGGTATGTGGATGTCTATGTTGTTATTTTCTGCATATTTCTACACTTAAGCTAGTCCATGTTTTTCAATAGTGAATAAAAGTGGGGACATTGAGTTTGAATTACTCTTCCAAGATGACCAATGGAATTATCTTCCCAAAGAAAACAAGGAAAAGAGAGGATTCTGGGAAGGTGGCAGAGATGTAACAAACCTAGGCTCTCCCTCTCCACAGTTGGTTATTCCCAAGCTGAAATACAGCAGCTTGTGGGTAGAAGACCAGGGAATTCTTCCCTCTAGAAACAAATGAACAAATAAACAAGAAAAGATCTGAGGCAAGTGTCAAAGAGAACAAAAGAAAATCAAAGAGGGAGCAAGAACTCCCAGTGGGGGGGGTGGCCAACCCACAGAGACTGAGGGCCCACAGCCCGCCTCCACCTCTGAGAAGCAGCTCACAGTGTGGAGCAGGGCCCAGCAGAACCACAGTGGCTGCGGCTTTAAACACTTATAAACTGGGCTGGAGAGAAGACAAAGGATTGGTGCAAGAAGCCCCAGCCACCGATCTGAGGCACAGACACTCTGTGGCCAGACTGCATCTCCAAGCAGCAAAGAGTGCTAGCAGCTGTATCAGGCTCTCCACACACTGTTCCCGCAGTCGCAGCTTCTCGTCTGGGTTTGACACACCACACCACTGTGTTGGAACCCTCCCACCCACCACACTGAAGGGAGGGACACCCACTCAGTTGAGCAATCCCTGTGAACTTCGCCATCAGCAAGTTTCTGTACTTAGCACCATCTGCAGGATGCTTGGCTCACTTTGGGAGAAAGGGCATCTTTACCTTTTGAGCCTGCAATTCCCCAGCAGAACTCAGAAATCAACAGGTTCACACTTCTGACAGCTTGTTAATAGACTATTATATTCTATTCTGCTTTTTCTAGACTTGTTTTGTTTTTTTTATCTTTTGTGTTGTTTTAATTTTTTCTTTGCTGCTGTTGTAGCTTTTTTATTTGTCTTGTTTGTTTTTTTTTTTTTGTTTTTCCTTTCTACTCGTCTATTCTTCACTCCTCTACTATCTTATTGCCTTATTGCTGTCTGCCCAAGCTTGGGTTTTGTTTCCTCTCTCAATCATCCTTATTTTTCAAGAGAGGTAAAATAGTTCCTTGAGTGCCCATTACTGATACTCTTCCTTAGTTTTCTCACCTTCATCTCTCCAGTCAGTATCTGCCTCCTATCTCCAGTCAGTATCTGCCTCCTAAGTTAATGGATACAGTCTTCCCTTCTCTCTCCTCTGTACTTTTACAGAAGAGTGAATATAGATGTTAGTGGCCCTACTGCTGTTATTCTATTCTGTCTTGTATTTGTCCCATCTGTCTCTTTTGTCCTCTATCCTCTATTAGTCCCCCAGGGTCTTGTGATCTTTATATATCCTCTTACTCTATTTCTAATTTCTCTCTCCAATCTCTCTACCATCCAACTCCCTGGTAACCTTTTTAGTTCCAAAGGGTGTTGCCTGAATATTGTATATAATCTGTATAGGTTTTTGGCTAGAAACATGACCACAGCAGCCCAGCTATAAAGCCAAAATCACCCCATAAAGCTCAGAAATGAGGAAAAACTCAAAATCAGATGCAAAAATCCCCACCCCAGGGGAATTCAGGGAAAAGAGAAATGGAGCATGTGGAAGCTTGTGAGAGTCTCCTTCTCTGAGGAGGGGATCTGGGGATACGAACCATGGACACAATGAGATTGACCACAAGCATGGCTAATGGTAAATTTATTGAGCTGGAAACAGGTTCTTATAGCAGTGCAACAAAGTCACGAGGACAATGGAACACACTTGGGAGAGGCGGGGAGAGAAACACCCTTGTTCGTGAATGACGTCACAGTTAACCATTACATCTGGAGGAGACGGCTCCATGCCTCAAGAAAACATCTTAGCTCAAGGACATGTGAAACCAGGACAGCCTACAAACATAGTTATCTAGGGAGCAAGAACTAGCAGAGTAGCCAAGGACAAAGACCGCATCCTGTCGCCCTTAGGCACCAGTGGTCTAGGAGCTCACTAGCACCCTCATCCATCTGCACCTGGAGGGACTTGGCTTTCCACAGTCTGAGGTTCAGTGTGTGGGTCATATGCTCTTGGCTCCCTCCTCAGAAGCTCAATCAACAGGACTCTCTGAGATGGTAACAAAAGTTGATCTAGTAAAATGGAAATTAGAACTGACTTCTGAGCTGAAGACAGAGATGCTATCTGAGGTAAATGAAATAATTAATAAAGCCAAAAAGGGGATCAGGGACAAGATACAATCTGAGATAGCAAAAGCAGTAAAAACATTTTAAACAGTTACAAATAGAGGTCCAGGAAATTAGGAAAGAGAACGAAAGTTTGCGAGGTAGGATGAATCAGGTAGAAGAATGAATTTCAGATCTATCAGACAAGATGGCAGCCAATGAACAGGAATGGAAAAATTTATGGGAAATGGAAAGAAACCAAGAGAAATCAATCCAACAGCTCCTAGATGATTCAGAGAAGAATAACATAAGATTGACTGGAGTCACTGAGGAAGCAGGAAATAATGCAAAAGACATTAAAAAACTGTTCTCAGAGATAATACCAGAAAGCTTCACAGGAAAAAGAAAAGAATTGAACACACACATATATGAAGCATATAGGACTCCAAATGGTTATGATATAAAAAATTCTATACCTAGACATATAATTATAAAGGTTCCAGATATGCAAAATAGAACAAAGTGCTGCACACAGCTAGAGAAAAGAAAATAATCACATACAAAGGGAAGCCCATCAGGATCACAGCAGACTTCTCATCCCAAATGCTCAATGCAAAAAAAGCCTGGAATGAAGTGTTTCAAGTCTTGAAGGAGAACAATTTGCAACATAGACATGTATCCCGCAAAACTTTCCTTCAAAATTGAGGGGGAAAAAGATACTTCCATGACAAAGAACAGCTGAAAAACTTCACAAATATAAAACCTGCACTCCAAAACATTCTCAAAAGTATCTTGGAGAAAAAATAATGAAAGGTACAAATCCATGAAGCCCAACAAAGTCAACCCATTGGGCCAAACAAGAAACGGAAGGGGCAAAAGCAAGAAAGAAAAGAGCCAAGAACAGGAAAACATAACAGCTCTAAGTCTGTCCATATCAGTCATAACCATTAATGTCAATGGACTCAACTCGTCAATTAAAAGACACAGATTTGCAGAATGGATCAAGATGCAACCTCCTACAATCTGCTGCATACAGGAAACACGCCTAATTCAGAAAGAAAACCATAAACTGAAAGCAAAAGGATGGAAAATAATCCTCCATGCATCAGGAAACTGCAGAAAAGCAGGAGTGACCATCTTATTTGCAGATAAAATGGATTTCAAACCAAAACTGATTAAGTGAGACAAAGAAGGCCACTATCTTGTAAAACAGGGAACAATTCAAAAGAAAAAAATGAACAGTATTAATATTTATGCACCAAATTCTAATGCACCCAACTATATAAAACAAACATTAATGGACATGAAAAGACCAGATAAACACCAGTACAATAGTAGTAGGGGACTTTAAAAACCCACTTTCACAAATACACAGATCACCTGGACAAAAACTCAGCAAGGAAATACTTGGTCTAAATCAAAGTAAATGCAAAGGGGGCTGGAGATTTTGCTGAAGTGGTACCATGCCAGCCTTGGATGCACAAGAGCCCAAGTTTGATCAATGGTACTGAAAAAAAAAAGTATAAGTAAATGCAATGGAATTGAAGTTATCCCCTTCTGTACTGTCAGACCATAGTGCCATGAAATTGGAGCTGAATAGCAAAAGAAATTCCAAGATCATCATAAATACTTGGAAATTAAACAGCATACTACTGACCAACCAGTGGGCCACAGAAGAAATTAAACAAATCTTACAATTAAATGATAACACCAGTATAACATACAGGTATCTATGGGACAAAATGAAAGCAGTTCTCTAAAAATATAATTATTCTCTCATCCAGTAAGCTACCTTTTAAATCTACCTTTTTTTTTGTCTACTTCTTTTATAGTTTATGTGAGCCCTACCAGAGCTCTGAAATTCGTAATACTCAATCTACTTGGCCTGCTTGCTCTGGAAGAGTTAATTTTCTCTAAACAAGTAAGTTATTTGCTTATGCAGATAGATTATTTTACCATAACATTGGACCCAGAATAGGAAATATCCTATTTTTATTCCACTTACGTATCCATGTTTCTAGAGCTCATTGTACATTTAATGGAGAGCAGTTAATCATGTAAGGACTATATTTTTCCTCCCAAATATATTATGTAGTAAACCTAATTAAGAACATTATAGAGGTCTGCTTCTTAGGAGGTCATTTACAAATAACTGAGAGCTTTAACAAATTAAGAATCTGTTCCATGAAGTCAGAGTACTACAGATCACCAAATTAAATTTTCAGTGACTTTGAAACTTAATCATTCAGAGCAAGATTCATTATGCTTAATTTCTCCTGGGTTTGTTTAATTATGGACATCTACTTCACTTGTAATTACTATAAATCTTATCTTGGCAGTGGTACATATACTGATTTTTAAAATGTATCACCACAGGACTATGGCAGACATTTTCATACATATTTATGCTTTCTGAATAGGCCTTAGTTAGGCTCAATACTCATTGCCTCACTTAACAATCACACAATGTCACATGCAGAGGAATAAGTGCGATTATCCACATTTTATAGATGAAAGATTTCTGTAAGGTTAGGAGGATAGGGAGCCTGCTTAACTTCAAATGCAGAAGTAGTAGAACCAGAATTTGAACACATGTCTTTCTGATTTCAGAGCTCATGCTTTCTAGCCACGCTGTGCTGAAAGTGTCCACACATGGGACATCTGTCATTATGTCCTCTGCAGTTCACAGGACACAACTTATATATTGTGTCTGGAATATTGCCTGACTGAATAATGAATTTAAAATGGCAAAATAAATACTATAAGATTATGTAATGCAAAATTCTTAAAGCCAGTGTGGGATCTATGACTAGAGTCAGGCTAGTTTCAAAAGTGAATAAAGCAAGCTTGAAACCCCAACAGAGTTAAGTACAAATAAAGTCTAACAGGTTTATGCTCACAGCAGGTCTTTGGTCTCCACCACCAGTGCTGTGTGTACCACATCTCATCGTCACTCCTGCAGAGAAGGCTGAGGCACAGCACTAACCAGGACAGGCTTCAGCATTAGCACAAATTCCAGTCCAGCCCAAATCTCCACTTAGGAGTGAAGGGACCTAGACCGAGAAGCCTTCCTTTTCTCCTCTGTTGAATGTGAACAGAAGTCCCTACCTTGTGGGGGCCATCGAATGAGATATACATTAGCACTCCAAAGGCAAAGTCAGAACCCAGCACTATCGCCTATGATCTTTCCTCCTCTTTCTTCTGTAGGACAGACCCTCCCAAGATGGAGATCACACACCACAAGTCAGTCCCTCTTCAGTGATCAATGATTGTTACAACCACATCAGAAAGAAAGTCTTCACCTATTTTTAACAAAGCCACTTGTTAATCTCACTGTACAAACAAAAATCAAGAAGTATCTGAAGTAACAGGTAATAGGGACAGGTGAGGATTAAATTTAAACATCCTGTTTTTATTTTGTGAACTTATACATTTATTTTATTAGAATAGTAAAAGATATCCACTTTCCATTTTATGATAAATGTATTGAGGTAAAAAGAAAAAAGCCAGACTATGGAAGGATAGCAAACAACCCCAAAATCTATCAACAGGAGACTGAATGAATAAATTACACACATTCACATGAAGGAATACCATACAACTCTGGGAAGAAGGAGGAATATCTCTATAAATACCATCAAGTTAACCCACAGTGTATTAATTGGTAAAAAAAAAAAAAGCAAGTTGAAATAAAGGGCATTTAATGTGCTGCCTATCGCTAGGAGAATAGATATTTAATATATGCAGATAGGTAAACTAGAAACTGAAAAGAACAATCTAAAAATAGAGGATGTGGCAGGATGGAGGCAACAGATATTACAATACCTTTTCAAAATATAATTTGTTTTTAAGATTTAACTACAGAGGGCCAGAGATTTAGCTCAGTGGTTCTGGTGCCTGCCTTGCAAGTGCAAGGTCCTGAGTTTGATCCCCAGTAACCACATACAACAATGCTGGGCATGGTGACTCAAATGCGCACCAGCAATCAGTACCACATACCACAGTGCCCAGTGTGGTGGCTCATGCCTGTAATCTCAGCACTCAGGAGGCAGAGGCAGGAGAATTGCTGAGTTCGAGGCTTGCCTGGGCTACATAGTGAGCTCAGGGCCAGCCTGAACTACAAAGTGAGACCCTGTCTCAAAAAAAAAAAAAATGTAACTTCAGAAATACAGTGTTAAAGTTGAATCTGGAATATTCCCAAGGGCCATGTGTTAAAAGCTTGGAAACAACCCAAATGCCTATCAACTAGAGACTGGATAAAGATGAAATGGTTTTTCTATAAAATAGAGTATTCCTCTGCCTTAAAGAGTAATAATTTTGAGTCATTTATACTCAAATAGACATACCTTCAGGACATATTCATAAGTGAAATAAATAGGCCACAGATGTGTAAATAGCAAATCTGTTCTCTGGTTTGAGAAACTGAAGATGTTAAGGAATTCTAGAATGTATGATGGATATTGTGAAATAGAAGATATTCGGGACTGGGGAACTTGCGGGGGACGGAGCCGGACCCAGCAGCTCCGGGCCCGCTGTGCCGTGTTTCCAGAGGACTGGGGAGCTTGCGGCGGACGGACTGGACCCAGCAGCTCCGGGCCCGCTGTGCCGTGAGTCCAGCGGACTGGGGAACTTGCGGCAGACGGACCGGACCCAGCAGCTCCGGGCCGCCGTGCTGTGTTTCCAGCGGACTGAGGAACGAGCAGCGGGCGGACCAGACCGAGCAACTCCAAGCCCACCGTGCCATGCTTCCGGCGAACTGAGTGAGCAGCACACGGACCCGGCTGCAGGGTGCAGTCCATTTCCACTGGACTGAAGGCCGCCCAGCAGCACACTGTATCCCGGAGCTGTGCAGTGAGGAGTCAGACATAGAGGTAACTCATAAGCTCAAAGTATCCAGTATAGAATCTAACAAACCTTTTTTGTCTTATTT
>PVIC010038917.1:0-17378 GCA_004025085.1 Thryonomys swinderianus
TTCCTTCCTTCCTTCCTTCCTTCCTTCCTTCCATCTCTCTTTTCTATTTCAGTGTCCATGGTATTACATTTAAACCATTTCAAGGTTGAAACATAGATTTAATCTAACATATAATTCCAAGTTGTACTTTCACTTATAGTGTGTTCATCCTCCTTAATTTGCTTTCCTTAAAAACTGTTTACAGAAATTCAGGGTCCACATTATTCATTGGTTCAAGGTTGAAACATATTAGTTTTAATTATCCACAGCTTCTGATTTTGTTGTAATTCATAGTGACCTCATTAAAATTCTATGATTCAGTTTTTCATACTTTTGCTTCTTCTTTTTTTTTTTTTGCAAAATTTCCTGGTCCTCAGGATAAGACTGATTAAACTAGCTATAAAAGCATTAAAACTTAATGCCTTTGTTTCATTTTTACCCACGTATTGGTAGTTACTATGGTTACCAAGAAGGGTTCAGGTGGTGCCAAGTTGCAGATGTGCTAAAATGTTTTCTCTGGCTCAGACTCTCCATTGCTACAACAGTACAGTCGCTAGTTTCCAGGGAAAGCGATTTTTTATATCTGTAGGTTAATTTAGGGAAGCTTACCATCTCTTAGTTTGTATTTTTCAACCAACTCATTATGTCCAAAAGCATAGTTACATGTGGAATGGAAATAGACCAAGATGACCACACAAAGTACTTATAATATTGACTATATATTTCTGTCTATATATTTATTTTTCACCAATGATTACTTCACCCCACGGGTGAGATAGAACCACATTCTCCAAAACTTTATGATCTCCGTGGTGGTTTTAGAATTTCTTTGGTTGCAAGCAACAGGAACAGACTAGAGAAACGTGTGTCTCATGGAATCTGGGGCAGGGATGCAGCTTGGAACCAACTTAAATGCTTCAGAAATTATCTTCTCTTTATTACAAGTCATATTATTACAAGTCATATGTATTAAGTCATGTTTTTTCATTGTGCCTGTTTTCTGTTTGTTTGATTTTTTTCTATTTTGCGGTGCTGGGAATTGAACTTGGACCCTTGTGCTTGCCAGGTAGGCATGGTATCACTGAGCTAAATCCCTGGCTCCTTGTTTTTTTTATATGATAAAATTTATATAGCATAAAATTGACTTATTTCACTATTTTTAGTGTACAGTTCGGTGATATTAAGTACACTCACATTATTCTACAGCCATCATCATTGTCCATCTCCAAAATGCTGTTATCTTCCCAAGCGGAAACTCTTTACCCAGCACAAAGTCACTCCTCACTCCTCCCTTACTCAGCTTGTCACAACTAACATTTTACTTTATGTCTCTAAATGTGACTATTCCAGGTACCTCACATAAATGGCATAAAATCTCTCTCCTTTTGTGAATGAATTACTTTACTTGGGATAATATCTTCAAGGCTCCTCTATGTTGTAGCAAATGTCAGGACATCTTTCATTTTTAAGGCTGAAATGAGTGGATGAGTCACTTTTTGTTCATCCTTATACTGATAGATATCTGGGCTTCTTCTACCTGTTGCAGTGGTGAATAATGCTATTTTGAACATGGGTGTTTCAACATCACTTTGAGTCCTTGCTTTCAACACTTTCAGGTGGAATTAGTATATCATATAGTAACTCTAATTTTGATTTCATTACTATACTATGGAAAAGTATTTCTTTTTTTACTCTTTGTTTCTTGATGGGTGAGGTCAAGATCAGAGTCAATATCAATGAGATTTTTTTTTTCTTTAAAAATGCCTACATTTATTTTACTGTCAAATACAGAATGGAATAGAGGTTGACAAGTTTTGTTTTCTGGAAGGTTAACTGGAGCACAAAACAACTAAGTGTATTCATCTGGGTAGGACTGGGTGCTGGCTTTGGTTGGTAGCTCAGCTGGAGCTTGTCTGGTCTGCTTTTTTTTTTTTTGAGACAGGGTCTTGCTTTGTAGTTCAGGCTGGACCTGAGCTTACTATGGTGCCCAGGCAAGCTGCCGCAAAGTCAGCAATCCTCCTGTCTCTGCCTCCCGAGTGCTGGGATTACAGGTATGAGTCACCACACCCAGAATTGTGGTATGTGCTGCTGATTGCTGGTGGATGGGAATCACCACACCCTGCATTGTGGTATGTGGTTATGTGGGATCAAATTTGGGACCTTATGCATGCAAGGCAGATGCTGAAACCACTGAGCTAAATCCCTGGCCCTGGTCTGGGGTATAGATTCTTCTTCATGGGCCTCCTTGATACTGCTTGGGCTTCCTCACATCATGAGCTCCAAGAACAAGTGTTTTAGCAAGAGAATCTCTCTCTTTGTCTCTCTCTATCTTTCTCTCTGTCTCTCTCCCTCTCCGTCTCTCTGTCTCTCTCTCTCTTTCTCCTTTCCCTTCATTCCAAACTTTCTTCTAGCTCTTTTCTACTCCTCTAACATGCAGCACATAACTAATACAATAGTCTAAGCTCCTAGTCACTTGGCTTTTATGAACACTTTCCTTCCTTTTCAAATGCCTCACCCAGTATCATCTTGTTCTCAGCTCTCTTCCTGACAGACCACCTTCTTGATTCCCAGTCCCACTTTTGGGTATTGATCTTTGGTTTGTCCCCAGTGGGAAACAGGTTCCACATGTCAGGTCCTAACCTCACTGGGAAACCTGGAGAACTGATCTAGGTAACTCTTTGGCTTGGTTCAGTGTGTCCTTCCTTCCAGCCAACACTGTCTCTGCTGGGCCTTTGCTTCTGTCTTGTGATGCTATGATGAAAGACATATAAATAACAAGACAAGAGAGTAGGCAGCTGTAGGTAATAGATACAGAAAGAGCAAGGGTTTGGAGTCCCACTTCCCCACATTTGCTTACCCAAATCCCCGAGTTGGATCTTAGTTTCTTCATTTTAAAAGGGGTACACCAGTGCGTTTGGATAAGAAGAATAATTTGGAATACTGGACAACCCAGTAGGGTAAATATAGTTCACAATGACTTATTGTATTTTTTTTGAAATAGTAGAGAGAACTTTTAATACTTCCAAAGAAATGATAACTGTTTGGAGGGATACACCAATTACTTTGATCTGGCCATTACACATTGCACTTTGTATACATGCACTGCAATATCACAGGTATCCATAAATGTGTACAATATGTGTCAGTTAAACATTTAAAAATTTGTTGTAGCTACAAGCAAAGTGAAATGAGGAAAATATTGTATTTCCCCCAAAACAATCAGCTTGGAAAACAATCAGCTTTGAAATTTAGAGGTCTAAAGTGCCAGCTCCAGTTAGCTGGGTTTTGCCTTACCTGCCTTGCAAAGTAGTCACAGAGCAGAACAGTGATGACAGGTGAGGACAAGCTGATTGGGGCTGGTGTTATGATCTCTAGTTTTCAAGACAGATTATTTTCTAGCTAGGTCTTATTTTCAGGGTAAAAGGGAAGCTGTACCCCTTTGCTCTGCTATTGTGATGACTCCAGGAGATAATTCACGGTATGGGCATAATAAAAGGTATTAAACGTTAGTCCTCGCCTCCTTCGTGTTCCCCTCCTGGCGCCTGGAAGACCCAGGCATGCCTGTTGGTTTGACTGGTGAATACTTTCTATTTTCATTGCAAGTTGCCTACCCTAAGCTTGAACCTGCAGTCCTCCTGCCTCAGCTTCCCACGTTGCTAGGATTATAGGTGTGTGGCGCCGTGCTCTCTTTCCAGTTCTTCATTTTGAATATAATTAAATTTTTTTTTTTGTTTTGAAACAGGGTCTCACTTTGTAGTTCAAGCTGGCCCTGAGCTCACTATGTAGCCCAGGCAAGCCTCAAACTCAGCAATCCTCCTGCCTCTGCCTCCCAAGTGCTGGGATGACAGGCATGAGCCACCATACCTGGCACTGTGGTATGTGGTATTGATTGCTGGTGGGTTTGAGTCACTACGCCCAGCATTGTATGTGGTTACCGGGATTGAACTCAGGACTTGTGCTTGTGAGGCAGGCGCCGGAACCACTGAGCTAAATCTCTGGCCCACGTAATTAAAATTTTTATTATGACCATATATCTCTCTCTGAATATGCCCATCTAAATCTTCCTGCACATCTGTGACTGTTTCATTAGAGTGAGTGCAGGGATTTAGAGTGGCCACACAGCTGGTGACACCCGGTCACAGATCACAGTCCCTAGGTGGACTCATTTCCATATCCTCCAGCAGAGGTGAGGCTGTCAGCTCCTCGATGTCACTCCTTACCTCCTCTGAAAGTCTATCTAACACTGTAGAGAAAAAATGGTATGGATTTGCAGTGGGTGGAATTGTGTTCCCCTAAAATAAGTATATTGAGGCCCAGCCCTCAGAGCAGAGGCCTAGCACTGTGTCACCCCCCTCTGTGGACACCTGTATGAATGGCTGAATGGAGCTGGCCAGCCTCCTCCGCAGGGTTTTGGCCTTGATAACAGAGCCAGGCAGGTGCCTCTTCTCTGCAGCTGGCGGCTCTCATCTGTCAGTGACTCAGCTCAGGAAGGGAATGAACGAAAGGGGAGCTCAGTGCCTGGCCTGGTGGTCTCCCTCGCTCTGGCTTCATTCTTCTGAGTTAGCTTCTGCTGGGAATTTGGAGCCACTGTGACACCTTTTTTCTTAGAGATTTATTTATTTTGTTTTTGAGACGGGCTCTCACTTGCATGCCAGACTGGCCTGGAACTCTTGCCTCAGCCTCCCAAGTGTTGAGGTTACAGTCACGTGCCATTATATCCAGCTCCTTTAATGTTTAGGAATGAACATACATGCACATGTATATTTATGCACACACAGACAGTAGTGCATACACACATATGCATGTGCACATGCATACTAACAGGTATGTACTCACAACCACTTAACACACACAAGCTCATGCGTAGATAGCAGTGCCAGGCCTGAGTCCCCAAGACTCTGATTTAAATAACTGGAGAGGGACCTGGGTATTATCATCATCATTATTTTCTATAAAAGTCAAATACAAAGTCAACATCTGAGAAATACATCTTTCTTATTTCTGGAACTCAGCACCCTACCAGTGAAGGACGGTACAGACTACCTGGCGCCCAACACCCAGAGCAGCCTGTTGGCCAGAAACTAGAGCACAACTACCACTTCCTGAGTGAACATCATTTGTTACACATTGTTCAAAGATTTTCCAGGATTTGTTGACAGGAAAGCAACCTATTGGGTGTGGAAACTTACATATAAGTTTGGTTTTGGGGAGCAGTAGCTCCTGGGGACCCACTTGATTGCGTGTGTGTGTGTGTGTGTGTGTGTGTAGACTTCAGTGAACTGACCTAACGCCACAGGGATTTCCTGCTGCTTAGAACATGGGACATGGCTCAGTCCACACCTTCCCTGTGTCCCTTCCCCTCACTACACCCCTCACCTACCGCCCTCCAGTGCGTTCGTGCTGGGGAGTACTAGGCAGGATAGCCTTAGGTTGTCACAGGCTGGCAGGCCCATCTGCTGCGGGCTGGCCCTCAGCCCTGTCAGGGAGGAGTGCTCTGTGAGCCTCTCCCCTTGAATACAGCCGCAGGGGTGGTCACAGTGGCCCTGTTGCTACCCTAGTGTATCAGCACTGGGTTCTCTGGGCAGTGGCTTTTGCACACTCTCCTCATGGCTGCCTCCTCCCATTACCCCAGGGGGAGACAACTCAGCCCTGGGGGCCCCAACCAGTAAGACTGAGGAAATGAAGAGCACAGTTGGCTTTGCTGCTGAGACCCACCATGGGCAGCTCATCCCAGAGGAATCCTGGAGCTGGCTGAGAAAGGGTCATGCACAGTACCACTTATGGTACTGGGAGAGGCAGGGAGCTGGGACCTTGAGGAGAATGGATAATGAAAATAGGGAGGTCACATGGCTTGAAATACAAGAGGAGTGATAAAATATCATAATGCTCAAGGGGGAAAATGAGAGGGAGAAAGCACAGGACCATTTATATGAATGAGCACTCACATGCACACACAGTAGTTTCCACGTGTAATACACACACCACTGCAACGGAGCTAGCACAACTAAACCTAAGTAAGATACAACTCTGCAGAAGGTGTCTGAGGAGGTTTGGGAGGAGGAAAAAGGCAGGGAGCTTAGATGGAAACAAAAGAGAAGGAACAGGGGCAGGGATTTAGCTCAGTGGTTCCAGTATCTGCCTTGCAAGCCCAAGGTCCCAAATTTGATCCTCAGGTAACCACATACCACAGTGCCGGGCATGGTGGCTCACGCCTATAATCCCAGCACTCAGGAGGCAGAGGCAGGAGGATTACTGTGAGTCCAAGGCTTGCCTGGGCTACATAGTAAGCTCAGGGCCAGCCTGAACTACAAAGTGAGACCCTATCTGAAAAAAAAAAGGGGGAACATCTTCACAGACCGATACTAATTATATTCCGCACACTGAAGAAAGGCATAAACTCAACTTACTTCCTGGAGTTTCAAACTATAGATTTTATGGATGTAGTCTAGGTGCCATTTGGTAGTAGTTCCTCTGCCATAAATTATCTGTATGATTCTCTCATACGTATCTCTTCCAATATTTTTCTTGCCTTGATGTCCTGCAGAAGGCTCCATTTTGCCCAAAGAACCTGGAATTAATTCTTCCACTCCATATTATGGCAAAACATGTGTTACCATGGTTTCTTAAAACAAAATTTCAATTAGCAAATAAGCTACTGAGAGGAGAGTATCTTATTGGTGTAGCAATTTGGAGCAGAACTGAAGCTAAAATAAAACACATTTCAGAAAGTCTTGCCACTAGAAATTACAATTTATTATTGCCAACAGTATGGTGGTATATTAATTATTGTGTTAAACATTCTTAATTGACATATAGCTCATAAAAATTAGCAAATTCAGCTCCAAAGTTTAGTTTATAATAGCTTTCATTTTAGTCACTAATATTTTTAGACTTAGGGAATGTTGGATAGAACAAGATAAAATACAGGAACTTATTTAGAATTCACTGTGGATGATTATAAACTATTGAAACATTTTGAAAATGTTGAAATAAATCAATAGAGGCAACATAAATTATCACCAGAATTTATGTGACTGGTGTAGAGTATTTTAAACATTCAAAAATTGTGAGATGAGGTTTGAAGACTCAAAATCTATTCTCCCCAGGGTAATATGATTTTAGCCAGACACACAGTGTCAAGAGCCATTCTACGTAGATTTTGGGGTACAGTCATCTCATAATTAAAGTATGACTCTAGCTAAGGCCCAGTGTCACCTCCTCCTCCCCTCCAGCTGGCTATGGCCTACAGAAATGACACTAACAACAAGTTGAGGCCACAGTGGTTCACTGATACTGCGGTGCTCAAGGGGAAGAGTACATCAGCTGAAGACATCCTGGTTCTTCTAGAACCAGGTAGTAACAAGAGAAAGGTTTCACCTGGGGGAAGGATAAATTCTTTATCAGTTTAACTCATCCCACCAAATATTATGACCCATCAACATAGGATTACTGCTGCTCTTTGAGTCTCCCCATACTCCCTCCAATTATTGTGCGTACTCAGTAAATAATGGCTAGCTCAACTGGGTGTGCTGGCTCACACCTATCGTCACAGCACCAGGAGGCAGAGGCAGGAGGATTGTTGTGAGTTCGAGGCTAGCTTGAGCTATATAGTGAGTTCAGGGCCAGCCTGAACTACAAAGCGAGACCCTGTCTCAAAAAACTAAAAAGAAAAAAAAAACACCTTAAAAAAGTAGTAATAATAATTTAAAAATTATTCAATTTCAATTTAATTTAATTAAAATTAAAAAGTCAGAGTGTCTTTGACTTTGCCCATTCTGAGGCGCTGATTTCCCAAACCTCCATGTACTTTGGAATTAAACAAGTCTCTATTGTCTTTCTGTGTCCCTCCATGTCCTTCTTTCTAGGGAGTTGGAGGATTGATTGTCCTCTAATACATGGCTCTATAGAATGAGGGCTATATTTTCCAACTTCTCCTGCAGTAGTTACACATAGTCACATAACTAATGTCACAATGTGGTTATTTTACCTTTTTGGGCCTTCCTTAAACCACAGCAATCTGTGTCCTTGGCAGTCTTCCTTCATTTCTCCCTTATGATTTCTGGGATGTGGGTGCTGCTTAAGCTTCTGGGCTTGGTTCTTGGGTGAGAAAAATCAACTTCTGCCTAGAGTGAATGGAAGCTGTCTCAAGTTTGCTTGCCATTTGCAGAGAAGCCTAAATGTAACTGGTGTATTTAACAAGCTCTTGGAGAAGAATACAATTAATATTGCAGTTCCAATGGTGAAACTCAGATTCCTGGCATTCTGGAAAAACCAAGTTCCAGTGTAAAAGAACCAACTGAGATTCTGAGACCCAAGAAATTTATAAGCCTCCCTGACCCAGGCTTTTGCTGAGCTTACAATTTATTTAGGACTTACAGAAGTATGTCTTGAGCAGGAATACGACAGGTATATCCCTGCAATATAGATCAGAGGGAGGGAATTTATAAAGTGATCAGGACAAAAATCACTTCATGCCTGCTGTCGTGTACCTGGTACCAGGTATCGGACATCTGATGTCAAAGGGGTCAGCACATTCCCGTTGTCGACACTGATGGATCCCAGCACAAAAGCTCCATGGACCACTCAAATGACTTTATTTATTTACAGTAAACTGGAAGACTGCAGGAAAAACCTATCAGAGTTTCTCAGGAGCAGTTATGGTCTTTACTACTCAAGATAGCTGCAGATCAAGGTGGATGCCCACACCTGCTTAGCATGTACTTTGTTTTTCTACCATCTTAAATACCCATTAAGAATGGGCACCAGCTATGGGAACAGTGGAGTATGGGTAGGAGAATGGGTAAGAAGCAACTTGCTCGTAGTTCAGAGTTATGTTTGGCATCAGAATGGGTGAACAAGATGAATCAGTCACGATGGCTTCACTTGGGAAAGAAATCTCCTGCATTTGGAGGAGTCTATCCACATCCTGTCTTCCTGGGTAGCCAAGTAGAATGTCTGCTTTCCTGTAATGCTACCTGGGGATTCATGTGGGTATTGAGTAATTTGCCCCACTGATAGGAAAATGACTAAGATAGTGACCGAATGAGGCAATCTAATATATCCCCTCCTGTATAAACATATATTTTAGTCATTCTTTTTCTCTGGAATACCTTGACTAATACTGACTGTGTAAGTCTTTGCTCATCGCTTTATTCCTGGCCCAAAGTGCAGAGCTAGGTACTGTCTGATCTGCATTCAGTAAGACATTTGAAAAATGTGGAATGACACCAATTGTTAAAATTTCTCATTGCCTCCCTTCATATTTGTAGTATCAAGGAGCTGGACAAGGAATGATGTGGCTTAACTGCAACACTAAGCTTCAACTGTACCAAGCTGATACATGCCATGGAAACAGTTTACTATATCCATGGGTGTATTCATATTCTTACAATACCGAACTCTATGCTGGAATACTACAGCACCTACATAAGAGAAGCATTGAAAATGGGGATTATTGTTGAATGTAATCCTAAAAATACTTATCTCCAACCCCCATTTTGGTATCTTTGTAATTATTAAACTCAGTGGTTCCGTTAGAAATGCAAGCTGTGTGCTGGATAGTGCCCACCAGACTAGACACCTCCACTTTTCCTTTGATTTCTGGAGTCAGCCTGGTGTTGGACTCACATGAGATCCACAGTAGGTATTTTTTTAGCCGATGAATTGACTGAAATATTATGCTATAAATTAATTTTCTCTCCTGTTTATCATTTATCAGGTATTATTTATCTATCTATATCTGCAGTCTATTTATCTACCTACTTATCATCATCATTATCTTCAAAGCAAAAGACAGAATCATAGAAGTGGAGACACCTCTCACCTCGCCCCCATTCTCCTCTTTGTTGGCAGCCCTTCCTCCTTTCCCCACAGCCCTACTGTTAGAGCGTCCTACCCTCAGGGTGTGGGGTTTTTCTCTTTTCTGTCCACATTCATGACTTGGTCTTATGCCTTTAAATACTACGTCTGGGCTGACCATTTCCAAACGTTCACGCCTTGTGTTCACTTCTTCCTTCAACTTCACAGTCTTACATGCAGAGTGCTGCATCACACGTGAACAGCTCACGGAATGTTCATGCTGGATCTCTCAGGTAATCAGCAGCAGGTGAAGAACTAGAATTCAGGTATTCCCCAAAGACCCCCAAGGACACTTTTCAGCTTTTGTCCTGGCTCTCAACTCAACATTCTCTTGCTTATGAACAATATTGATTATTGGTGTTAATCATATACTCACTATCTTAATTACCTTTCTTATTGATTGGACAAAATACCTAGTACCTACAAGTTAAAGGAAGAAAAGTTTATTTCAACTCCCAGTTTATGGAGGCTCCAGTCCATAGTTGGAGCAGCAAGGAAACAAGAAGCAAGTCACCCTTTCTTTTTTATTCCATTCAGGTTACAAGCTTATTGGGTGTTTTCATCCATGCCTAGGGCGGGCCTTCCCATTATCCACACACAAAACTATGCTAATCCAATCAGTGGACTAGTGTAGTATCACACCCCTTCATTCTAGTATCATACACCCTCGATCCAGCCAGTTTTGAGAAAAGCTCCATGTAGGTGTGCATGAGGCTTTGCAGGGACAAGTCACTGGATTTAAACTGAGAACCAGTTATCCAGGAATCGAGAGGGTCCTTGACATATGTGTCTTTCAGTTGCATTGTTTTGTTTTTGAGATAAGGTCTTGTTATGTGGTTCAGGCAAGGCTTGAATCACAATTTAGCTCAGGTTGGTCTCAAACCCTTGACAATCCTCTTGCTTATGGGCATAGGTCACCATATCTGGCTCCGACCTTCAGTTTTTAAACTGGGATGATCTGGGACAAATGATACCAGCAAGTCGCCCAAGTCTTAAGGCAGCCAAGCATTTGTTCAGATGTGAGGAAGGAAGTGACATGGGTCACAGGTGGGATATGGGAATTGGCCTCTAGGCAAGTGTAGGTATAATTTGTTCCATCACACATCAGCCTTCTGAGAATGTGCAGCTGAGATTGGGATATTTTTCTTGGGTAGGTGGAGTCATTTCCAAGAAAGCATGGGATTTGGCATAAAGAACTGTCTCCTCAGAGGGAGAGCTGACCTTGGTCTGGGCAGTGGGGGCTTCTGACTTAAAGGACCAGAGACCATGGAATGCCTTCTCCACCATGATCCTCTCCCAAGGTAATCCAGGTAGGAATTCAACTCAGAACATGTTTCTTTGCCTAAATATTTTCCATCCTTGGGGGAAAAAAAAAAGATTTCCGCTGCTATAGAATTCAGACTTTCAGTTAGGAACATTATTCTTTTCCTCATGTATTCTAAAAACAGGAAGCAAATTCAGAATAGGTCTAATCTAGGAGAAGAATGAGGAATGTAATACATGGCACAAATGGTGCAAAGTAGCTTCCAAATGAGAAAAATTTAAAGCAACATTTAAAAGAGGTAAATAGTAACAGGAAGTGAAAATTAAAGCGAGTGTTTTTTTTCCCTGATGATTTCTGTCAAAACTAAATTGTTTTCAAGACTTTTATGTTCTGCATCACAAAGAACTGATTCAGTAGGTTTTAAATTCTGCTCTGAGTGAGGCTTTTGGGTGTGTTATACAGACACTGGTATTTGTGGAATTCTGGGGTTCGGTATGTTCTAGAAAGAGTCCTCCCTCAGAGCCCTTGGACACAACGGGTGAAGCCCTTCCATTTGCAGACATAGAAGCAAACAATGTTGTGAAAAATGGGCTAGAATTTGAAATTTATGTGGAGATTGGGAACCCTGTCCAAAGGCACAGTTTTGCTGGCAAATTGTGCTACAGAAAGGTCAGCTGACTAACAGGGAGAACTTAATGATTGTTCCTGCTACTCTTGAGGAACCCTATGGGTCCAGGCCCATTTTAGAGGGTGGAGGCCATAGAAGTGTCCTGTTTACTCAACACCAGGAAATTCAGACTGGGAAAAGAAAATGCCCTGCTCTTGGAATATTTTACCCAGTGTCAAAGACTCCATCCTTGACCAAACACTACCTGAAGCCTTTTCCCAACTTGGCCTTGACTTCTAGACTCTTGCCTTTAATATTGTGCAGGTTTAGTAAGAACACCATCGAGTTGATTGAGCTGGACTTCCCAGCACTCAATATCTGGTTATCTTTGATATCTGCTTGGGTATCTCATTCTCACCATCCCCAGTAATGTCTGGTCACCCTGGCTGCCTTTACCAAGAATCCTGCAAGGTGGGTTGCACCAGGAACCACCCCCATGTTTGCTCTTAGAATTTTTCATTCACTTTCCTCCACCCAGCTCCTGAGCTATAAATTTTTCTTGCATATAAAATTAAAGCATGAAGTCCAATGTCTTTTCCTTTTAGCAAAACTCCTTTGCAGGAGTCCCTACACCTTGCCCACTGGTGTTCCAGGAATAAATGACTACCAGGTGCTGAGATTTGATATGGGATGAGGGCATCCTTCAAAGCTTGTGTGCTAGAAGTTGGGTTCCCAATGTGGTAAGTTAGGGATCTGAAAGAGGTACAGCCTTATAGGAAGTAATTAGGTTATGGGGATCCTGTCTTTAGAAGGGATTAATATGGCTCAAAGGTAATCTGGGTTAATTCTTTTCAGAGGGTTTTTCTAAAAGTGCAAGACTGACTTTTCCTCAGGTTCTCTGGCCTCCTGCCTTACAGTGTGACCCCTCCTCTCATATGTATTCCTGATGTAGTATTATCTGGCATAATGTCACAAAATAAGGAAAACTTTACCAGAGCCAGTTATGTGCTGTTTGGACTTTCAGTTTCTCAAACAGAGAACTAAATAAACTTTTTTGAGTCAGGTGCTGCCTGTGCTCTGAAGGCTGGTCTTAAGCTCTCAATCCTCTTGCCTCTGCCTCCCAAATAGCCACAATTACAAGCATGCCTCACCATGGCAAATCTCTTTTTTTTTGCTTTTTGAGACAGGGTCTCGCTTTGTAGTTCAGGCTGGCCCTGAGCTCACTATGGTGCCCAGGCAAGCCGCCGCGAACTCAGCAATCCTCTTGTCTCTGCCTCCTGAGTGCTGGGATGACAGGCGTGAGCCACCACGTCCGGCATTGTGGTATGCGGTGTTGATTGTTGGTGGGCATGTCTCCACGCCCAGCATTATATGTGGTTACCGGGGATCGAACTCAGGACCTTGCGCTTGCGAGGCAGGCCCTGGAACCACTGAGCTAACCCTCTGGCCCTGCAAATCTCTTTTATTAACACAGGACTTAGCCTCAGATATTTTGGTACAGTAGTGGAAAGCTGACTAACACACCATGTTTTAATAAGTGTCATGAGTAATTTTTTCTTTAATACCAGCTACACATTTTAATGGATTATTGTCTTAATATGCTTCATGATGCTATGAGAGGACACTTGAGACTAAGTAGTTTATAAAGAACAGAGATTATTTCTTATAGTTCTAGGTGCTGGGAAGCCCAAGGTAGAGAGGTCCACACTTGACAAGGGCTTCCTTTCTGGATCATCCCACGGTAGCCTGGACAAGGGCAAGTGCACATTCCCAGAAGAGGGCCGAGACAGATGGAGGGGAGGTGGGGAGAGAGGAAGTGCAAAAGGAGGACGAGGAGGAGCTGAACTTTTCTTTTGTAAATGGTCTTCTCATTTAATGACCATGATCCACCTGTGAAGGCTGAGCTCTCATGACCTAATAACCTGTCTTCAGCCTCAGCACTATTTTACTGGGGAATAAGCTGCTAACACATGGATTTTGGGGACACATTCAGGCCCTCATAGTCACACACTGGTTGCCTTTTCACAGTTTTGGCCTATCTGATCACTAAGACAGGACAGTGAAGCTACCAGATACAGTTCACAGCCCTTTGTAAAGCGATGGCCATTCACTTATGTTCCCATTTAGTTGCTGATTGGGAGGTAGTAGACCTTTCTTTGTTTTTGTTTTAATAAATTGAGTTTATTGGTACATTGTAAAAATACATTATGATCACATTCCTTGTTGAGAATTTGTACTGTGTATAATATATCTTGATTTTTTTTTTTTTTTTGAGACAGGGTCTCGCTTTGTAGTTCAGGCTGGCCCTGACCTCACTATGTAGCCCAGGCAAGCCTTGAACTCAGCAATCCTCCTGTCTCTGCCTCCCGAGTGCTGGGATGACAGGCGTGAGCCACCACACCCGGTTTAATATATCTTAATTTTTATATCTTCCCCTTCTCCTGCCCTCCCTACAACCCCCATCCCCCAACATACGTAAGCTTTGTTTCCTTTTTGTCTTTTTTACCATCAAATTTTTTCTTTCTCCATTTTTGGTTTTAAATCCTCAAGATTGTAATTACATGATGAAATGATTTCTTTAGCTACTGTGGAGTGCCATAGCTTGGTAAGCTATGTAGGTCTGTGAGCATGTGTATGTTAATCAAAATTAATACTGAGTCAAATGGATAAAATGACTGAGATTTAACATGCTTATGTTAAAAGCCTCCAACTAAGATTATAAGATTTTAAGATTCTGGAAACTGCTTTCTCCCAGTACCATGTTACTTATTTGGTGGTGGTGGGGTGCATTTATGAAGGCCTTGGACAAAGACTTCCTTCCTTCCTGGAGGGGGAATTCTTTGGACTTGAGACAGGGCATAGTCCGTCCTGCCCTGCACCCTACAACCACATGAGCTGATTCTTTAAGCGAAACCCTCTCTGTCTCAGTCCCTTTCCCTCTGTACATACATACATACATACCTACATACATATATATGTGCACACCTTATGGATCTGTGTTTCTGCAGAACTCTCACTAATCCACAGGATAAATTCAATTTTATTTTGAAGCATTTGGTGGGCTGGGGTGTAGCTCAGTTCCATCTCCAGATCCTAAGACACAGAGCATTGGGTGACAACTCATGTTTAGTCTGGAACTGCCGTGGCTTCTGTGCGTGTCCCCTCAGCCAGGGGCAGGCCACTGCGCGCCAGTGGGACAGGTACACAGCGGATGTGTGTGCAGAGCTCCATGGGAGCCATGTTGAAGAGTGACCTAGGAGCTTGGCGGTAGCAGAAGACCTCTAGACAAGGCAGTGACTCAAGCTGAGTCACAGAAGAGTATCAGTTGTGACCGACACCTGCAGGAAAAACCTGAATGAGGAGATGGCTGCTCAGGGATTGACAATGACTCTAGTTGGCACATGGGAGTGTGGCACACGTAGGGAGGGGACTGGAGTTGCATCCCACCTTCAGAGTTAGTCATGTCGCCCATTTTGACTCTACCATCTGCAAAGGCAGCCACTTTTATACAATGGAGTAGCACTTTGCCATAAAGAAGGATGGGCTCCACACTTTATAGCTAAATAGATGGGCCTTCAGAGCATACTCGTAAGTGAAATAAATCAGACATGTTTAAATATGGCATAATTTCTCTGATGTGAAAAACTGAAAGTGAAAATAAGGACTGAAATGTATAAAGAAAGGGGAAGAAAGTTTTCAAACGGGAAAGGGAACAAGGGAGGAGGGAGGAGAGGGGACTTGGAGGGTGTGGGATATAATAAAATAAAATAGAATTTATTTTAAAAAGTGTCACTTGTGTACTCAGCACTCTCCTGCTCAGGGATTACTGCAGGCTCTTTCGCGGAAGCCATGAAGAATGACTATAGGAGAAACTCATTGGAGATAAATCTTTCTGCCAAACACAGCAGAAATATATGCTCTTAAACTCAGAAAGCTTTTGTTTCCAATTTTAAGCCTCTTTATCTCCATTGATCATAAATTCTCATTTTCTTCACAATATACAGTTCTAATGTGATGTAATTCTAGTGATTTAGTTTTCACTAGAGAATTGTTTCTATGAATGAGCATGAGGTAGCTAAGGAAACCCCATGTGTTTAGAACGTAAAAGCACATTTGCAATGAGAGAAGAAAAGGTATCATTGGAACTAAGAATATTTGAACTATAATGAGACTACAATGAACTCTTTCCAGAGTCCAGACTGTATTCATAAGGAAATAAAAACTAGATATGTAAATACCACATACCACAATGCTGGGCATGGTGGCTCACGCCTGTAATCCCAGAACTCGGGAGGCAGAGGCAGGAGGATTGCTGAGTTCAAGGCTTGCCTGGGCTACATAGTGAGCTCAGGGCTAGCCTGAACTATAAAGTGAGACCCTGTCTCAAAAAAAAGTTGGTTTTTTTTTTAAAATAAAACTGGCAACAACCAAATGAATACAATTGAGACAATAAAAATGAAAAAACTTTAGTGGTCCTCCAACTGGCTGAGAAATGCATTCTGTGGAGGAAAATGTACCCACAGAGTCACTCTTCAACCATCAGCCAAGGGCAAACAGTTTCAAGTGGGTTTTATCAGCATCAAGGAGCACACATTACTATTTTATAGAAGTAGTTGTGAGCCAGGGGTTTAGCTCAGTGGCACTGCGCCTGCCTGGCAAGCTTAAGGTCCTGAGTTTGATCCATGGGGTGGGGGGCTAGGTAGTTGCAGAGAATAGAAAATGAATTGTGGTTCTGTGTACAATCTTTTGGTTAAAAGACTTTAAAAGCAGCCAGCTGTGGTGGCACATGCCTGTAATCCTAGCTACTCAGAAGGCTTAGGCAGAGGATCAAAAGTTCAAGTTCAGCCTGGATAAATTAGTGAGATTTTGTCTCAAAATAAAACAAAAAAGGACTAGGGAGGTAGCTTAGGATTCCCTGAGTTCAATACTTAGTACTACAGAAAATTTCATATATGTATCTATGTATGTATACATCTATAGATATATATGTTTTATACAATACATTACCTAGTTATGTAAAGCATATTTGACATACACTGAATTAGTTATGTTTTAAGTACAGAATTTGATTGATTTTGACACATGAATACACCCATAAATTCACTGTTGCAATTAAGATAATGAAAACATCTATCACTCTCATGGTCTCACTTCTGCTGTTTTCCATCTCTTCCATACCCACTATTTTTCATCACTACTTATAAATTTGCATTTTCTAGAGTTTTACATACATTTAACTTTTGCATCTCTAGGTTCTTGCATTCCACATGATTGAGATGTATTTATAATGTCATGGGTATTAATAGTCCATGTTCTTCTCTTCTGGGCAGTGTCTCCATCACATAGACATATAATTTGCTTATTGCACTGTTGATGAACATTTCAGTTAGTCCCACTTTTGATTATCACAAATATGGCTATAATGGACATTCACATATAAATCTTTTTTTTTTTTTTTTTTTTTTTTTTTTGCTTTTTTGGAGACAGGGTCTCGCTTTGTAGTTCAGGCTGGCCCTGAGCTCACCATGGTGCCCAGGCAAGCCGCCGCAAACTCAGCAATCCTCCCGTCTCTGCCTCCCGAGTGCTGGGATTACAGGCGTGAGCCACCACGCCCAGCATTATATGTGGTAACCGGGGATCGAACTCAGGTCCTTGCGCTTGCAAGGCAGG
>PVIC010038918.1:0-17377 GCA_004025085.1 Thryonomys swinderianus
AAGGAAGGAAGGAAGGAAGGAAGGAAGGAAGGAAGGAAGGAAGGAAGGAAGGAAGGAAGGAAGGAAAGGAAAAAGAAGCTTTGAACTGGGATAAAAAAAGAAGATAACAAAGGCATTTCAGGAATCAATGAGAACACATAAAAAGAAGGCTTAAAGAGACAAAAATGTAGGCATTTCTTTTAAGAAGCTACTCCCTGCGACCCTGCTTACAAAATGATTCCTGGGGAATTGGTTCTTCAGGATTCGTTTCAATGTACACGTCCACTCACATCTGAAAGTTCCACAGCTGTGGGCAACTGTTCCTACTGGGAAGCAACCTTAGCATCCTCTATGTGATGCTAGTTTTATATTTATGGATAATGCAAACTGCAGGGTTTTAAAGACTTCTGACTAAATTTCAGTGAATCTTCTGCAAGTTTAAACACTGTGGTCCTGAGAAAGGAATGTATGAAGATTTGTGAATGAAGCTGGAGAAGCAATGAAGACCTTGAGATGTCAGAAATGCCAGGAACTTAGACTACCTCTTGAGAAAATCTGCAGGCAGTGTGTAGAAACAGCCTGCATCCTCCAGGCTCATCTGGGTGGAACTACCCAAAAATGCTGATGTGGAACTACAGGATTTACCCTTATCCCTGTTAGGTTTTGGACTTGGTTTGGTCTGCTTCTTTTCTGTTCTCCTCTTCCTCTCTTTTGGAATGGAAATGTTTACCTTATGGCATTATACTTTAGGATTCTGCATCTAGTTTTTTTTTTAACTTATTATTATTATTAGTGGTATTGGGGATTGAACTTGGGCCCTGTGCTTTCAAAGTAGGTGCAGTGCCACTTGAGCTAAATCCTCAGCAATTTATCATTATTTTCATAGAGGCTTGGAGTTGAGAGTTTGTCTTTCAAAATTTCAGAAAAGACTTAGACTTTGGAAAAATACTGGAACTGATAAGACTTTGGGGAAAGGATAATTGCATTTTGTTTGTATCTAAAGGAGTTGGGTGGAATTATTACTTTTTACTGTTTTGCTTAAAGATAGAGAATGGTTTAAGGAGATATATCTGGTTTAAAAGTGGACAAAGATATGAGGTTTAATTGTCGCTTGATTGATTTAGCTGCCTAGGATTTTGGTTTAATATACCTCTGGGAATGTCTGAGTGGGCTATGGAGGCCTTAACTTGGATTCCATAAATTATCCCTTGTTGCTGGGCATGGTGGTGCATGCCTATAATCCCAGCAGTTGGAAGGCTGAGCTAGGAGGATCACTGAGTTCTAGCCAATGTGTGCTACATAGTGAGTTTAAGGACAGCCTAAACTACAGAGCAAGACCCTGACTGAAAAAAATATGTATTTTTTATTTCCTTAATTTATCAGTATCTAACCATCTCTTTGTTTATAAAACTTTCCAAGATAGATTCTTGAAACAGTCTTACATGGGTTCTTTCAGAAGCAAGCAAGAAACAAACTGATATATCAACTGGTCAAAAACACATGCATACTTTTCCAACAGTTTGAGTCAGTTCCTAATTATTTACTGGTTTCATGAAGCTCTATTCAAGTAAAGTGAGGGCTGTAACTAAATGAAAATGTTCACAATTATTATACAATTCAAAAGTTCATCTGTGTCTAACTTATTCTTCTGATGCTGTAAACAGCCAGTGAAGCTTTGTGGACCCTCAGAAAATTCAGTTCATTGAAGGGGGCCACGTTTCAATGCTTTGTTTCAAAGACATTTCTCCAGTTAAATTTGAAAGAGTCTAAGTTATGAATTCAGATCTGTGGTCTGCTCCGAAGGCAGTCCTCCTCAGAACGTGACTGTACAGAACTGGCTTCATGTCCTTACCTCCAGCATGAGCCTTGTGCTTCAAAATCACTTTCCAGGTAGAATTTTCCATCTCACCTATCCCTGCCATCTTTTTAGAATCATGAATAATTGTAGATGATCCATGTTTTATATGTAAGAAATGTCATGCTTCTTTTGAGGACCCCCATGCCTGTGAATGTTACTTAGGAAATGACCCTTAGAAAAACCCAGAAGGTTGTACAATTATAGTTAGAAACCTTTTGCCTGAAGGATATTATTTTGTACTTTGCTGAGGTGTTTTTTCTTGCATATATATTTGTATCTGTTTTTGTAATTATCACTAATTGTTTAAATGGTTGTTTTTTTCTTCTGTATGTCTGTCTTTGATGAAACATTACTTTCATTCTTATTTCATTGCCAGTGTAACAATTTGAACAGCTTTGAAGTGTTTTAAACATATTTAGATGTCAGATTTGCACCTATTCAATAGTGTAGAGAACTGCAGAGGGGACTCTTAAATCTCCTAAGCTTTCATTTTCAGATCTACTTTAACAATGCTCATGTAACCAGCTTCTTTTTATGTAATGTCCCTACACATTTGTTTTGGCCTCTTGGTTCTTTTTATTTTTTTTAGTGACAATCTCAAAATGAAACATTGATGTGTCTAAAAATGATCATTGCTTTTGGTTGTGCTCTCCTTGCCTTTGGTATTGTTTACCTTGTGTTGAAATGATCCATTTACAATCCTGTCTCCTCAAATAGAGTATGAGTTCCTCAATGTTAGATGCTACAGTTCACTCATCGTGCATATACATGTAGCACAGTAGGAATATAGCAAATTTTTATTGTTTGAGTAGTTCTGCAGTTCTCACAATGGCATCTGGTACTTAGAACAAAGGCTACAGTGGGGTAAACAATTGCTTTGTTTTGGTCTGAGACAGGATCTTTTCAGGCCCCGAATTTCCTAGGTAGCCCCAGATGATCTCAACCTTGAATTCTTCTCTTCTGCCTCACTAGTGTTAATATTACAGGGGTGTTAAACAGCTTAGAAATGTGTTTGTAGTTCTATTTTTGTTTATTAGTACATATGTGTAGTACACAAAGTTGATGGATGTACCTAATACAACTTTATTGCTTTTCCTTCTTTCTTGTTCTTTCTCTTCAATCCATTGTTTGATTGCCATTTTACATGTCTTCAATTTATGCTGCTTACATTCCTTGGGTAGAAAAAACATAACACATTCCAATTCCTTTTGTTATCACTTGTTCTTTCTCTCTCTTCCCGTTTCATCTATCTTTTTATTTTCTACATTGAAATTGATCTGTCTCCCTACCTTCTATTATCTATCATCATTTATTTAGCACTTTACTCCACATTTCTCATAGAAGAACAATATCATATTTAAACTGGGATGTCTGAAATATTTTATTATGCTCTCAAGGTGCATCCATTCCATACACATAACTAATTTTATTTTTATGGCAGAGTAGTACTCTACAGTGGAAATTATTTTTTAAATTGAATGATTAATTGGTACAATTTATATACATCTCAAAATCACGTATAACATTGGGGAATTTGTACCAGTATATGACAAAAGCTAATTCTCATTTTTACCCATATCCCTACCCACCCCACCTCCTCACCCCCTTTATACATGCTCTTTTATTTTCTTTCTGTATTATATTTATTCCTTCCCCTCATCACATTTGCACATCAAGTTTCCTATAGAAATTTCCCACTCTATAAAAGCTGTCATACTTTCTAGAGCTCATTTTCATCTACAGGTGTTCATACCAAAGAGAAGATCCGGAAATTGTCTATCTGTGATCTATTGATTTCACTTATTAGTATATCCTCCAGGTGTCTCCATTTGCACCTAAAAGGATCGATTTTGTCATTCTTTATGGCAGAGTAATACTCCATTTTATTAAAAAAAACACCTCTTCTTTATCCACTCTCCAGTTGATGGACCTTTGGGTTGTTGGAAATTAATTTTTGAAGGAAAGATCGAAAGTGCACCTACTACATTCTTCCTGATTCTCTTGCTGATAGAATAACAGAAGAGGGGCACATTTCTCCTTTATTTTCCAGTTCCTTGTTTAACTGTAATTAGCCAGTTGATGTATTATCAACAACCTTATGCTTTGAGTCCTAATAAGTTTCAAGTCCTAATTGTTTTGAGTCCTTATGTTTACCCTGCTTTTGATATAATTGTCTTCTTAGTTTTTACATTTCTTTAACCTCTTTTTATTGCACCTGTCCTCAGTCAGCTGTTACTGCTCATCTGTCTGGCTTCAGGGCATAAAATCTATGCTCAGTAAACCTTAACAACCTAACTTTACGTCTGCACGATTTCACTGTTCAGATTTTGATACTACTACAGATTAGGTGTTGGGTGACAAATTAAATAGAGTGGGTGACCAGCAGAAGACGTAGAATTTAAAATTTCAAGTCTTTTTTTTGTGTGCTACAAAGCAAAAGTTCAACTTAATATAATCTTCTCCAGCCATAATCATTCAGAACTGAATAGGCTTTTATTTACAGAAATACAATGACTTGGGATTGTTATGCAAAAAGGAGGAAGTTTGGGGCCTTGGCTTTGAGAAAATAATAAGGTGCTCTGTACAGCATTGTTACAAAGTTTTTTTTTTTGTTTTTGGCTTTTTTTTTTAGGGTAGGCTTCCATTTCTGTAAAGCATGTTTCTCTTTGGAAAATATTTCATTCTGTAAGTGTATCTATAGACTCTACAGTTCTTAAAATTATTTTTGACTCTAGGAAGTGTATTTTTGTAAGTGTTCTTTTTCCTTACATTGCAACAAAATTTCTCCAAAATGATATTTATCTTGGCTGCACCCAATTCATCTTCTCTCATTTTCCCTTAGACTATTTCTATTCTCAAAGCTGCTCTCATGGAGATCAATAAAGATTTCTATGCAGCTAAAAAATGGTAATTTTTCTCTACTCCAATTACTTGATTTTTCAGCAGCACTGACAGTTTTGTTACTGCCTGATGGTTAAAAAACTTTGAATTTTATTATCAATTTTTTTTTTGAGACAGGGTCTCCCTTTTTATTTCAGGTTGGCCCTGAGCTCACTATGTAGCCCAGGCAAGTCTTGAACTCAGCAATCCTCCTCCCTCTGCCTCTCAGGTGCTGGGATTACAGGCGTGAGCCACCATGCTGGGCATTGTGGTATGTGGTACTAATTGCTGGTGGGTGTGAGTCACCATATCTGGTATTGTTGTATGTGGTTACCGGGGATCAAACTCAGGGCCTTGTGCTTGCTAAGCAAGTGCTGGAAGCACTGAGCTAAATTTTTGGCCATTATTGATTTTATTCTCATATTATTGGTCATTCTTTAACACCTCTCTCTGATTCTTATTTCTCTTAAATCTTTAATGCCAAAGTTTTCAGAATTCTATTACTTTTTCATACATTTTATTCTTCCCTTAACAGCCTTTTCCAACCTCACAAGAGCAAGCAACATTTTATGCATCTCCAGGACTCTTGAAACCTCCAGAGTAGCTCACCCAACTTCCTGCACCTTACACTTGTGTCTTATAAGTATTTCATAATGTCTGTGTACCCAGTTAAACTCTCTAAAACTTTTTCTGTCTCTCAGCTTCACCACGTCACTCAATAAGACACACACACACACACACACACACACACACACCCCTTGATGGATCAGTGGATTCCTCTTTTCCAGATAATACAGCTCACATCCCAACATTGGGAAGAATTCATCCATTGGCTACTTGTCTAGATTTGTCTCTTTGTCTGTGTAGAGCACTGAATATTTCCTTTAGCCTTTACCTTCAGTTTCTTTATCCTTAGTCTCTTAGAGTCTAAACAATATAACAACAAACAATTAATAAAATTATGTCAGCTAAGGCTCCTTCCCTTGATAGAATCTGGCTTCTTTTTTCCAACCTAGAATAAAATCCAAGGTTCTTAATCTACCTTATAAATTCAAAATGGTTTGATTCCCATTTCATGCCTAAATTTATTTTTTTGAATTCTCTCCATTGTCATCACTACAGTTTAATTCAATCCATTAATATTCAGAGATTTGTGACACATCTGGAATATCCTCTTTGGATTCCCCACACCTTTTTATTGAAATGCTTTGTCCTCACCTACTGACTATGTCAAGTCTTTCTCTCAATGAAATTTAGTATGATCATTGTATTTTAATTTATCTTTTAAAGTACCCCTTACACTCTTTTTTGTATTTGTCCTTGTTCTTTAAAGTTTTCACACAAGCCTGATAATTTATATTACTGTTGTCTGCTTCCTGGCCTCAGTATATGAACTAGACAGAGTGATTAACTTTGTTCACTGTTAAATTCTCAAAAACTAACAGAAGCTGTCAAAAAACATAAATATTTGTATTTTTGACAAACTACAGTTATTTGTGCGAGCATAAAGTCTAATCTTTCTCTTTGAGTAAAATACATTTAAATATTAATTTTCCCACAGTTTTATTAAAATAAATATATCCTAATTCAGAAATAAGGGAAACAATAATTGCTGCTTTGTAATTATATTTGGAGTATGATGCTAATTATTGTTTCTTATCTTCACATTTTTTAAAAATGTCTTTTATTTTGCAAATAAAAATAGCTATTTATGGTATATGCCAATTAGGCATATTGTTATATTAATTGACAACAGTATAGTGACACGCAGGGAAGCACACAGAATTTCTTTAGAGGCAGAAGACAGATAGTAACTAAATTCTGATTGGAAGGACCACGCTGGAAATCATTTCTGTTAGCTGGCAGAAGAGCCACTTTCATTTACAAGTATATAAGCTTGACTGATGACCATTAACTATCACAGAACTTATCCTCATTGGCCTGAGGAAAGGGGAAAGATTTAGAGGACACCCAAAAGAGTTTAGACTTTTACAAGAAGAGGAGAACACGTCTGCAGGCAATTATAAGTTTATCTGGAATGGCATTAAACATTTGAGATTGGTTAGGTATAAGGTAAGTTTTATGATCTCTGTGGCCTATTTGTGTGTGTGTTTACAATGAAAGACAGAAAAAATATCTCTGCCTACCCTGAAACAGTGGAGTAAAGAGGAAAGTAACCACAGCCAGAGAGAAGACAGATTTGAGACGGCGGTGATGGTCCATGTAGAGGAAATACATGCTGCAGAGTCCACAGCCAGAGAGCAGGCTCAGGCTGCAAGTGTGAGCTAGAAGAGGATCTTAGGATGCATCAGTGCTTCCTCGGGGAATTTATAAAACTTATTGGTGAGAACCATGATCCTTTACTAAGCACTGGATGGAATATTGCCAGGGATGGTCTGGCTCTTATGAGTGGCTACTAAAAATGACTGTGAGGGATGAGCTAGTGATTTCGTAGAAATCTGTGCTGCCTATAACTCTAAAAGTGTTGAGGGGATATTTAGGTAGAATATGGATGATAAATCAGTAAAAAACTGATAGCATGAGAAGAAACTTATTTATGCAGTGAGTAAAGAGCAAAATTAGTATAGAGAAGTATGCTTTAAAGATATTTCAGTGGAAAATAAAAGATAGTGGAAATAAGGACACCAGAATGTGAACATATGAAATATAGGGTAAATTTCAGTCCAGTGGTCTATATTGTATGGAAAAAGAGGCCATATGAGCAAAACAAAAGAAAGGAGTCAGTAGGAAGAAGAAAATTAGGGCAACTACTAAAATTTAAAGAAAGAATTTAAAATAAAAACAGTGTAATTGTAGAAGTTTAAATATTGTATTGTTTCTGTTGTATAACAAACTCAAAGTATAAATATTGAGGAAAGCAAGCTAGACATTAGTTAATAGGAAAACTTTGTTCAAATGGGAAAAAGATCAAGAAATAGGGAGAAAGGGATAAAAGGGACAAGAGGAAGAGAAAGATTTAAAGGGAAATGAAAGAAAAAATGGAACAAGACTTTTGCAAATGGGGAAGGAATATAGGGTGGAGGGAGAAGAGAGCAAAGCGATTAAAATAGAATTGAGATGCCTTAGAACATATACAAATTTCCCATTATAATGTGTTGATTATATACTTCAAACATGTTCTAATAAATTTTGTCAAGACTGGTAACATAAAATTTCAAAACTTAAAAGAGGCTAGGGATTTAACCCAGGGATTCCTGCATCTGCCTTGTAAATTCAAGGTCCTGAGTTCGATTCCTAGTGACCACATACCACAATGCCCAGCATGGTGAATCATTCCCACCAGCAATCAGTACCACACACCACAATGCCTACAGTGGCTCATGCCTGTAATCCAAGCACTGGGAAGGCAAATGCAGGAGGACTGCTGTAAGGTCAAGTCTTGCCTGGCTACATGGTGAGCTCAAGGCCAGCCTGAACAAAGCAAGACCTTGTCTCAAAAAACAAAACAAAACAAAACAAAACAGATAGCTGAGTTCGAGGCTTGCCAGGGCTACATAGTGAGCTCAAGGCCAGCCTAAACTACAAAGCGAGACCCTGTCTCAAAAAAAAATAAATAAAAATTTAAAAAATAAAACAAAACTGAATACGATCACTTCTTTATTTACTATCCAATAATATTCACTATCATATATATGTATGTGTCTTTATGTATAAGGTTGTACACATGTGTTTGCATCTATTTGTATATGTATGTGTGCATTTGTGGGTGTTTATTTACAAAACATTGGTCTTAAACTCTTACTAGTAAACATATAAGCCACTTCAATAGCCGTTATAATAAAGGCTATTTGCAATTGCATTTTATTATATCAATAATTTTATTGTGCACCTTGGAAATGTTTATGAAAAACAGCATATGAATATAATTTGGAAAGTTGCAACTATCTTCCAGGTTTGTGGGACTTACCTCCTGCATTGAAAAATGTACAAGTAGAGCTGGAACATTGCTAATACCACTAACTTGTTAAAATAGTTAGATGAAAGAGAAAGAAACACACTGCAAATGTTTGTTAGATATCTGCCTAAGGTTTGGGTGTGTAAAGTGAGGTGCTGTGAGATTTATTAGCAATGAATATTTCAATTAATATTTTTGGAAATCTGAGCAATTTTTTTGTTTTATTTCTAACTTCACATTTTGTTTCAAAGGGTATATTAAGAATATCTATCAAGAATAAATAAGAAGAGTGAGGCTGTAGCACTTGATCCAAGGCCCAATTCTGTGTACAGAAATCAAAGAATGTCTTCACCCCAGTCACTCGTGCTCATCAGGGCTAAGGCTGCGTTGACAAGAGGCAAAGTTCCTTATCCTTACAAACACTCATTCATAACTTGGAGATATCGCTGTGCTCCCCATAAGGGGCTGGCTTTCATTGGGACAGAGTGAGGAGATTTTAAAGCTAAAGGCCACGTTAAAAAAAAATGGTGATAGCCGGGCGTGGTGGCTCACGCCTGTAATCCCAGCACTGGGGAGGCAGAGACAGGAGGATTGCTGAGTTCGAGGCTTGCCTAGGCTACATAGTGAGCTCAGAGCCAGCCTGAACTACAAAGTGAGACCCTGTTTCAAAAAAATAAACAAAAAATGGTGATAAATCAGTAAAATCTGGTTTATTCATCATAGAAATAATGAAAAAGTAAACAAAGTAGAAGCTTAAAATGGGAAAGAGACAAAAGATGATTATCTGACTTTTATTGTGTCTGAGTATGGAACAATTTATTTGTTAGAGTCCCTTCATTTGATGAGGCACATTAATATTCCCATACAGAAGATTCAAAAGGACCAATTTGGATGAACATAGAGAAGTGCATACTTGGTGACTCAGTGTTAGGCAAAGTATTGATAACTACCTCATTTCAGAATAGCTTGACCCAGGAAACAACCAGCAAACAGCATTCCACACCTGTCAAGAGTAACAGACATGTGTGATCTATATTGTGAAGTAGAAAATATTCAAAGGGAAAAGAGGGGTAGGAGTAAGGGAAGAAAGGAAAGAAAAATGTGATGGTTAAAAAGGAAGCAAAACTTATGTATACAGGGGATGAGGGACTGTAGCGTGGCCAATGAAATGGGAAAAATGGGAATTAAGTTGTGTCATACACTGGTACAAGTTCTCAATGTTGAGTGTGATCAGGATGTGTATATAAAGTGTACCAAATAAAATCAATTTAAAACGAAAAGTAATAACAGACGTAGTATAGACATGTCAATTTGGAGTAATAACTCAGTAAAGCAGAAATTCTGACTGCATCTATAAGGTGTGAACTTCTGCAAACCGAAAGAGGAAGATACACCCTGACTGTGTTTGACACCAGCAGAGGTTGATAGTTTGGACTGAATAAAAAATAGGAAGAAGAAATGTGCCAGTTTTGGGGAACTCCTGTCTGCTTGAGGTAATGTGTATTATGCTTTCATTATATTAGGACCTTGGTCTCCAGTTTCTTGAGCCTTATAAAACTGACACTTGTCATTGTCCAGTGAATACTGCAGGGTCTCTGAAGCAGGCTGTGCTCTTCCATCATGATGTCTCTGCCTTGAAACCGGCTGACCAGCACTGGATCCCCATACAAGGAGATTCCAGTTAAACTGTTCCTCCTTTACATTAAAAGTGTGCCCATCCTGTCATGTGATTCTCCTGTGTTGTAAGCTCCCTGACTTTACTGGAGAGGGATGGGCTTTCAGATGAATGTCTCTTCGGGGACTTCATGACTTAGGATCTGTTTTTTCTTATTTAAGGAAATGTTTCATTTGGTCATTTTATAAACATTTTTATTCACTGTGTACTAAACTATATTATGGTATATCTGTCACTTTTTAATGTCTGGTGCAAAGTACTGGCACCTAGGATTTAAAGCAGGGGAAGTTTATTTTGGCTCAGAGTTTCAGAGGTTTCGGTCCATGGTTGGCTGGTGTCAAGGCAAAAGTAGCATGGTTCAGGGGCGTGGCAGAAAAAAGCTGCTGACTCATGGCGCTGGGTAAGCAGGGAGGGAGTAGAGAATTTGGAGACAAAGAAATACCTCCCAGGTTAGGCCCCTCGGGAACCACCCCTCCAGCCAGGCCCTATCTTCTAACTGCACAGTCAGCTCTGGAGCTCCTGAGAACTAATCCAGTGATGAATGTAGCGATCCTGTGATCTAATCTCTACCCCAAAGCTCCACCAATGAGCATATAGAATTTGTGGGAGGGCCGGAGGGTTAGCTCAGTGGTTCCGGCGCCTGCCTCACAAGCGCAAGGTCCTGAGTTCGATCCCTGGTAACCACATGTAATGCTGGGTATGGAGACACGCCCACCAAAAATCAACACCGCATACCACAATGCCGGACGTGGTGGCTCACGCCTGTAATCCCAGCACTCGGGAGGCAGAGACAGGAGGATTGCTGAGTTCGTGGCGGCTTGCCTGGGCACCATAGTGAGCTCAGAGCCAGCCTGAACTACAAAGCGAGACCCTGTCTCAAAAAGCAAAAAAAAAAAAAAAAAAAAAAAAAAAAAGAATTTGTGGGAATATTTTAGACCCAAATAACAGCACATGGTTTAAATTTTATCTTTTAAATTTAACAGAGTATTAAGAAAAATCAAAGACCATGTTGAACCTTCAAATGTGTGCACTTCCCTGCTGGGAACAATCCTGTTTGGGAGAAATAATTGCAAGGTCAAAAATGACCAGGCCTTCCTGCAGACAGACTTTGGACTTAACTACGTTGCAAAAGAATCCTGTTTGGGAGGAATAATTGGAATGCTCTTCCTGGCTGCCTACATTTACACTTAGCTCATCTTTGCCTTGGATAAAAACCAGGACTCTGGTCGCCCCACATGCTGTGATGCTTCAAGGTGGAACTGCTCCATTGCCGTGTTTACCCTGCCTTCTGAATCTTTGTTACATTTTTGTTACTGGAGAGGTGCTGAATAAGAGTTGTGGCAGGCTGGGGTCTGGGGTCTTTTGCTACCCAGAGTAGCATGAATCAGGCCCAAACTCAGTTTCTCTAAGCCTCATATTATTTCGCTGTGTTCCATCAACTCACAGGAGACTAGAACCTAAATCCAAAGGTCCTAGTTACATTCTCTTCCCCTGGATCCCACACTTCCCTAGGTATATTTAGTTTTAGGACAATAGTTTTAGCCTGAATATTCTTAAAATTCCAAAGTGTTTATTTATGTGCTGTCTATTTGAGCTTCTGCTTTAGAATAATTTTAGAGGAAATGTACTAGAGTGAGAAAGGGTCTACTGATCTTGAGAACAAGAACCATTGATTCCTTTATATGGCAGAAAATATATACCAAATGAGTTCATTGAAAGAGATGTACAGGGTTCAGTACATTTTTCAAGAAAAAATCAGATAATCTACATTTTAGGATTTACTGGTTAAATAAAATATCTTTTCTAGATTATTCTTCAATTCTATCTGTATTTTTAAAATACAAAAGCCATTTTTAACTCTAGGCTATAAACAAACATTTCCTAGAACAAAACGGAAAATATATATTATTATTGGATGCATACTGGCTAGAAAAATCAGCCTTCTGTTAAAACCTGATATTACTTCCTATTATTGGCCCTGCCACTGTCCTCTGCTAACAAACATTTTAGAAGGAATAGCAAGTTCTTCGGGTTCAATACAAGTTATATTACTTTACTCACCTCAGATTATATAATAGCCAGAAAGGGACATCTCTTCAAAGTTATATTACCTTCCTTCTCGGATTGTATACATACTGAGAAAGGAAAAGGGTGTTATATTTTGGGAAAGTGGAGTATTGCTCTAATAATAATGCAAATAACAACACTTTATATACCGGTATGAGTTGGGTACTGTAAACCCTCTTCATAAACCTGCATCCACTTAATTTTTCAAAACAAATTTATGATATATGTATTATTATGGTAATTATATAGCTGGGACAAATAAAGATAAAATATAGTTCAGTAAGTTTCCTGAGGCAGCACATCTAGACAGCAGGAATGAAGAGTGGTTGGCTGTGCTCATTGACTCTCTTTATATCTAGCATATGTGCAATTCAGAAATTGCAACTTACCTCAAGCAGCTCTTAAGCTTGGGCCTCGATACATATCATGGAATCAATTGTTGCCAATGATTGACTCTACAATGTACAAGAAGATAATGTATAAAATATAGGAGAATAATTGGATGTGTTGATTCTAATTTTGATAGCAATTATGCTCACATGCTGTAGAAAAGATTTCCTATAACAAATGAATAATTTATATGCACAACAACAATGTACAATAGTTCTAAGTTCTCTGTATCTTTACTAATATTTATTTTTATGAACAATTCAGTAGCCATTGTAACTGATATAAGCTGACTTATTTTTTGAGATTTTAGTTTCTAGATTGATTAGTAATGTTAAACATATCTTTATATGATGGCAACTTTTTGTATTTTTAATTAATTAATTATCATTTATTCATTTATTCATTCATTCATTTATTTATTTATTTATTTATTTATTTATTTATTTATTTATTTATTTATTTATTTAGAGGCAGGGTCTCGCTTTGTGGTTCAGGCTGGCCCTGAGCTCATTATGTAGCAGGCAAGCCTCAAACTCAGAAATCCTCCTGTCTCTGCCTCCCAAGTGCTAGGATTATAGGCGTGAGCCACCATACCCAGTTTAAAAATGGTTTTGAAGTCACTCTTCTATTTTTTACTGAGTTATTATTAGTACTATGCAGTCGTAAATTTTGTGTAGTGGCATTTTACCATATTCACTATTTGTAAATGTCTTATTTTTTCTGTAGGTCGTACTTTCACTGTGTTGCTTATTTTCCTTCCATAGAGCTGGTCTAACTTGTCTGTTTTGATTTTAGGAGTTGTTCTTTGGTATCCTGACCAAAGACTCACTGCCTAGCTGAATGTACTGAATACTTTTCTCTGTGTTTTCTGCAGCTAACTGGAGAACTTCAAGCTTTGCATTTAGATCCTTAATCCCACTTAAGATGATATTTGTGTATGGAATGAGATGAAGGTATAAATCAGTCTTCTCTGTATACTCATCCAGCTTGAACAATTATCCCTTTCCATTGTATAGCTCTTAATATCTGTTGAGGATCAGCTGATCCTACCCAGAGTCTGTTTCAGAGATTTACTGTGTTCACTGGTGTCAACATGTGTTTATATGCTAATGTCATACCATTTTGATTGCTAAGGCTTTATGATGCATTAGGAAACCAGAAATTGTAATGCTTATACCACATTTTTATCCTTCAAAATTGCTTTGGCTATTTGAGGTCATTTATGCTTCTGAATAAGGGATTGTGTTTTCATATTTCCATAAAAATGTTAGCACTTTGATAATGCAGATATAATAGGACCAATGTTGTCTACAATATGCACAAGGAATAGCAGTGAAATAATTTCTATGAGGATCCAGTTGAATCTTCTTTTGCTTGTACCTCTTTTGTGAGTTCATATTTTCAGCTTTAGTAGTGTCATTGCCTTTTTCATGGTTTTTAATATTCTTTTACAGTTTCATTCACATATCACAATACTGATCTTGATCAATTTTCTTAATATTTTTATGGAAAGCGTTATCCTTCTTTACTCTTTAGAAAAACAGATCTCCTTCTTGTAAAATACACTGGTACATCCCAAAAAATGCTAAAAAAACTAAAAATCCACTTAATCAGATGATGTACAATAACATGAACATTGATCTGTAAAATACAAAGATGAAAATTATATTAGGAATAGTAGTGAGACCTACAGGCTAAATGTTTTGAAGTTAGGGTGATATTCAGGGACATTGATGACAATGTATTTTTTATTATATTTAAACATCTTAAATACTATAGTTTTTGAACATGCCTCATCTGTCATGACACAAACAGATCAGGAGTTTCTTGAAGAGGGATGCAACATACATGTGACATAGATGGAGATAGGAGAAATGAACTATCAGGGACTTTTAGAAGCTTTGAGAGTGCTCTGCACCATCACTGCTTTAATATTGTTATGAATATGTATACATAGATATATTCCTTTAATGTTATATTTCTGTAGCGATGAGGACACATTTGAATTGTTTCTAATAGTATTACTATATGAGTGCACACTAAGACTAGATAAGCTGAATCATACAATATATATACATTTAATTTTTAAAACCTTATTAATCTTCTTTTCTAAACTGAGTCTAGCACTATAGAGTCCAATTATGAGGGAACAAGACTTCTGGCTTTCACATATATCATCACCAAATTGTATCAAATATAACAAAGGGACACATAACCAGTTGAATATGACCCATACAATATAAAGAATCCACTTAATCCACTGAAAAAAGAAGTGTCATGGATGACAACTATAGGGAGAATAAATCTGCTAAGCTATGTGCAGATAAATGCATGTTTTTAGTAATTGAACATTAAAATAAATAACGTTCCAGACATTTGGAAATAAATACTTTCATGTAATTATGATAAGGACACACATAAGCACAATCTCTAAGGAAAGCAAAAATTTTATCACACATAAGAGATCTTAACATGTACTCTCAAATCTTACATCCAGTAATTTACCTTAAGAATTACAAAAATTTCTTTTGTTTTATACTTTAAAAATAAATACTGACTTTATCGTCAGAAAGGCTTCCCACAGCAAATATTAACATGTGTTATGACGTACATGCCATGGAAAATTAAACAATAGAAAAACAACTTTTATCTTCAGCTGTTCCTTTCATTTACCTGTCATTAAGAAAGAAAGAGAGAGGAGAAAGAGAAAGAATCATTTTTAACAAAAATCTTAGTTTTTAGGAATTTGGTGGAAGTTGGTCATTATTTTTCCACAAAGTTTGGGTGAATTTCTAATTGATAACTATTCATTCAATACCCTTAAAACACCATTTTCTAAAAATACTCATGCACATATGATTAAGAAGAAGGAAATGTAGAATAATGTCTCACTAAACCAAATAAATAACATAGTGTCAGACACTGAAAGCTAAAGCTGTGTAGATAGAGGAAATATGTAGCAAGAGATGTTTGGTGTGTGTCATATTTTATTATCAATAATGATAGTTACTACTTCTTGAGAATTTGCTAGCGCTAAATGCTCTCTATATAGTTGATCTACTAATAAAATAAAAATTATGTATTAAAATGTCAATACTATAAATAAGGAAACCAGGTCAAAGTGGGTTTCAGAAAAAATGATTTGAATTACACAATTATTAAGCAATGGAGAAGAGATCCTACAATAGGTACCTTCAATTCTGAAGACAAATTTTTTTCAAGTTATTTTCGCATGTCCTACAGTGTTCATAAATGAGGAAGATGGGTAAAAAGTGGCATTCTGTACCCACTGAACATTACCGTCCTCCCATTCAGCATTTCAATAGGACCAGCTCTATTTTTAAATTAATATTTTATCTTTATTGGTACATTGTATATACACATCATGATCACCCTCAATATTGGGAATTTGTACCACATTTAATTCTAATTTTTTCCAGTTCTCTTACCCACCCACAACCACCCCCCTACACTAAATACAAAGCTTTGTTTCCCTTTTATATTACCATAACATTTTTTCTTTACCCTTCATTATTCACCCCTTCCCCACATTTCCCTTTGAATATTTTCTACATCATAATATCCATCATACATTCTAGAACGCATTAACATGTTCAGTTTCTCATACCAGAGAACAGATATGATATTTACACAACTGTGACCTATTTATTTCACTTATGAATATGTCCTAAAGGTATGTTTATTTGAGTATAAAAGACTCAAACATATTCTTTAAGGCATAGTAATACTTCATTTTATAGAAAAAATGCATCTTCTCTATTTGATGCACATTTGGGTTGTTTCCAAGATTAAGCTATCATGAACTGAGCTGCTACGCAAAGGTGCATATATGTCACTATGACGTGATTTTTAAAAATTCCTTTGTGTATATTCCTAGCAGGGCAATAGCAGGGTCAGATGGGACCTCTAATCCTAGTTTTTAGAGCAATCTCCACAATGACTTCCATAGAGGTTGTACCTGTCTACATTCCCATCCTCAGTGAAGGGTTCCTTTTCTTCCACAGCCTTCCCATCATTTGTTGTTGCCTAATTTTGAGATAGCAGACCCAATTCAAAATTGGGCAGCTGAAATGATCAGAGACTTTTCAGAGAAAGATGTAAAAGCTGCCAAGAAGCATATGAATAAATGCTTAACCACTCTATTTTTTAAATTGAATTCTTTATTGGTACAATTTATATACATCTCAAAATCACATATAACATTGGGAAATTTGTACCAGTATATGCCACAAGTTAATTCTCATTTTTACCCATATCCCTACCCACTCCCCCCTCCTCCCCCCTTTATACATACACTTTTATTTTCTTTCTGTATCATATTTATTCCTTCCCCTCATCACATTCCCACACCAAGTTTCCTATAGAAATGTTCCACTCTATAAAAGCTGTCCTACTTTCTAGAACTCATGTGCATCTACAGGTGTTCATGCCAAAGAGAAGATCCGGGAATTGTCTATCTGTGATCTATTGATTTCACTTATTAGTATATCCTCCAGATGTTTCCATTTGCACCTAAATGGATCAATCTTGTCATTCTTTATGGCAGAGTAATACTCCATTTTGTAAAAAAAAAACACATCTTCTTTATCCA
>PVIC010038919.1:0-17373 GCA_004025085.1 Thryonomys swinderianus
AGATTCAATGCAATTCCAATTGAAATTCCAACGGTATACTTCACAGAGCTAGAGAAAATAATACAAAAATTCATCTGGAACCACAAGAAACCTAGAATAGCAAAAGCAATTCTAAGCAACCACGACATGGCAGGGGGTATTACAATTCCCAATTTAAAACTCTACTATAAAGCTGCCGTGATAAAAACTGCATGGCACTTCTTTCTTTCTACTTCTTTCTTTCAGGGTGTGTTAAAACCTGGGCTGGGGATTGTATTAGTTTACTAGGTTGCAAATCAGTTAGGATGCCCTAGAGAAATAGCTTTAATTATATATATCATAAAAGTTTTACAAGACAGTGGCCACCTGGGGGTTCAGGGGTGGGAGGATGCAAAATGGCCTCCTGTGTGCGGCAGAGGAGGATTCAGTTGAAAGACAAAGTCCTGGAGCTCACTGCAGAGTCTGGCATGAGGTGTGTCTGGAAGCCAAAGGGTGTGTGTTGGAAATTTGAAGACTGCACCGGAAGCTTGAAGGAACTGGAGAGGAGCAGCCAAAGGGGGTGGTGAAGACTGAAACTCTTCCAAAGAACGACAAAGGAAGACTTCCATTTTTTTCTCCTTTATTTCAGTTAGACTATGAGCCTATGGGTTGGTGTCACCTACATCCTGTGGGGGTCTGTTTTGGTCAGTATTCAGCCTGCATGTCAGTCATCCATAGATGCACCCAGAACTGTGCTCCATGAATCCATTAGGCATTTCTTTTTTAAAAAAATTGAATTCTTTATTGGTACAGTTTATATACAGCTCACAATCACACTCAACACTGGGGAATTTGTACCAGTATATGACACCAGTTAATTCTCAATTTTACCCATATGCCTACTCACCCCACAACTCCCCACCCCCTATATACATGTGCTTTCTTTTTCTTTTCAAATCATAGTTATTCTTTCCCCTCATTATTTTCCCCTACCACATTAGGCATTTCTTTTTTCTTTTTCTTTCTTTTTTTTTTTTATGGTACTAGGGATTGAAATTGGGCCCTTATGCATCCAAGGTTGGCATGGTACCACTTGAGCTAAATTGCCAGTCCTAAAACAGTAGCTTTTTAACTCAACCGATCTTTCTCTCTCTGCCTCTTCCTTTGTCTTTTAAACATTAAAGACACAAAAGCCCTCTTTCAATACATAAAGACTTGGCTTCCAGGTACTTGGTTTTATAAAGATTCAGGGTCCTGTGATAGAAATGACAGGAGCCAGGGGTTTCCAGGGTCTTCCTATCAAAAATGCTACCAAATACTACTAACTGGATTGCTTCTCTCACAGCTCTGGAAGCCACAGGTCCCAAATCAAAATGTTGCCAGGGGAGAATCTTTCCCTGCCTCTTCCAGCTTCTGGCAGCTCTCTGTGTTCCTTGGCTTGTGATGGCATTATTCTAGTCTCTGCTTCTGTCTCTGTATTGCTTCTCTTCTCCTGTGTCCCAATCTCCTCCCTTTCTCTCCCTTAACAATTATTCATGTTATTAGATTTAGGATCAACCTGGTTAGTTCAGGATGATCTCATCGCAAGATCTTTAATTTAACGAAGTTGCAAAGATCCTGTTTACAAATAAAGTTGTTGTCAAAGGCACCAGCAGGTTGAGATTTGAATGTCCCTTTTTGCATCCACTCTTCAACCCATCTGCAAAGCTTCTTAGCTGACCTTCCCCAATGGCCACACATTTGCAGCCCTGGCCTCATTCCACTCAGCTCTGTCTGGTGGGGTCTGGAACTCTTTGGGGCCCACTGCTGCCTTGACCCAGGACCAGATCCTGCCTTTTTCCCCTTTGGATTCTAGGGGTGTGTCCTTCATTCTGTTCTCTTGGATTCCTCTTTCCAGGTTCCCATGTTCTTCAGGTCATGGACTGCCAGCCCTGTGCCCCAGGGAGATGGTGACACCAGAAAACCACTCTTTCCCTGGGAAGGCAGCCCCTCCCTCCCTGGCCCTGAGCTCAGCTCATAGACAGAGGGGCTTCAGCTCATAGACACAGGGACCTCAGCTCATAGACAAAGGGGGAATTTGTTACTGTTTCCACTTTCAGAGAGAAATAGATTCTTAGACTCTTGCCTCCTCTCCTGTTCCCTTGGGCCTTACAGAATCTTTGTTGGCCCTTAAAAAAACGGCTTTTTTTGAGTTTTCATCTTCTATGCACCAAACATATTAAAATGCTCCGACTTCCACATTAAGAGCTTCTTTTCCCCATAAGGCAACAACAGGGATTTTTATAATTTTCCTTTTGAAAGTATTTGACTCTAAGCTTTAATTCATGATTGGCAGTGATTTCTTGGCTATCGCCATGCATACTTAGGCATACTGTGAAAGTGAGAAAAGCTAAACCTCAGATTGTTTCTTCAATGTAATTAAATTTTTATGAATACCAAAGTCAGTTTTTTTTTTTTTTTTTTTTGAGACAGGGTCTTGCTTTGTAGTTCAGGCTGGCCCTGAGCTCACTATGTAGCCCAGGCAAGCCTCGAACTCAGCAATCCTCCTGCCTCTGCCTCCTGAGTGCTGGGATTACAGGTGTGAGCCACCACGCCTGGCACTGTGGTATGTGGTATTGATTGCTGGTGGGCGTGAGCCACCACGCCCAGCATTGTATGTGGTTACCGGGGATCAAACTCAGGACCTTGCACTTGCGAGGCAGGCACTGGAACCACTGAGCTAAATCTCTGGCCCCTTAAGAAGGTTTTATGGACATTTAATGAAACATTCATTAAATTTCTACAAGTTTAAAGAGATTCTTTTTTGAGCCAGTATCTAGTCTTTCTGTCTTAACCATTCCTTAGGCTCCTGGAGGACTGGGAGACCTCAAATTTCTGGCTCTTTCTGGTCTTCTCTAATCCGGCCATCACTTCAGCGCCAGGGATGCCACCTGCTTTGAGAGCATGCAGGTGCGACTTACAGTCACACAGGGCACTGTGCTCAGAAGAACCTGCTCCTGGCTAAATGCTCTGCTGTCATTCCCTTGAGATTCTTAATGCTTTTATCTTTGAACATGATGAGACAATGAGGTTCACTTGCTGTTTCTTTTCTGGAGAAAAGAAATGGCTTTATATTGTATTACTTTAGCAACACTCCCACCCCCTACCTGTTTTTTGTACAAGAGTTTCCCATTTCTTTGTACCAGGTTCTAATTTTCTAGTTAGTCCTGCCTGGGATGACAGGGGACAAGGACCTGTTATCCACCATCCCCTGTTCGTGGGCTCCTGGAGAGATGCTTTAGGTAAGAGGATGGTTAGAGCTTCCTTATGAGTCATACATTCAAGACCAAACATTAAGGGCAGCCAGGTCTGTCCCAACTGTCGAAGAGTCACTACCTAAGCCCTTCAGGAGTTTTCCCCTGGGAAGCTCTGTACTGTAAACATGTCCTTATGACATACTCACAGCATTAAGTTATCAAGATCTGAATGTTGAGAAGGAATTGAGCACAAGGGATATTTTAGTGTAGGTATCTTTTTGCAACAACTATGGTGAATGGACAGTTGGACAGTCAGTTCTTTTCTTTTTCAAGTTTTATGATGTACCAGATGCTAGCTAGTGCCTTGATAAATAGTTCTTGGAATTCAGGTTAAAATTTAAGGAGTGATTGGGCCGAGGGTTAGCTCAGTGGTTCTAGCACCTGCCTCGCAAGTGCAAGGTCCTGAGTTCGATCCCTGGAAACCACACACAATGCTGGGCATGGAGACTCACGCCCACCAAAAATCAATACCACAAACCACAGTGCCGGATATGGTGGCTCATGCCTGTAATCCCAGCACTCAGGAGGCAGAGACAGGAGGATTGCTGAGTTCGAAGCTTCCTAGGCCACATAGTGAGCTCAGAGCCAGCCCAAACTACAAAGCAAGACCCTGTCTCAAAAAAAAAAAAAAAAAAAAAAAACCCAAAAAAAACCAAACAACAAAAAAAAAAAATTTAAGGAGTGATTTTTATCATTATGTCATTCTGTATATGGTTTCCCATATTTTGTTTCCCAATGTTTCGCATTTTTGGATTGGATAGTTCTTCATCACAGAGGTGGAAGTATTGAAAGATGTTTGGCAGCACCCCTGGTCTCTACCCACTGAGTGGTGGTAGCACCCTCCCACTTACTAAATGCCCTCTGGGGTGGGCAGAGTTGCCCTTCATCAGGAAACACTGAATGAAACTATGGTAGTGGGATACTAGTGACAACATAGTGGAGACCATTATCATCCAGTATAGGAGTAGTATCTTCCTCATGAGTCTCAAAGAGGGCTTTAAAATAAAATGAAGACAACAGTTAATATTTTTGTCTTTGACTTATTCACTACACAAATATTAACCACTATATGGCCAGCATCTAGATGTCCCCTTGAACCCTCATGTGTGCATAGGTTGGGCTTTTCTGAGATGCCTGGTTCTAGGGTGTGATGTTGCGATTAAATTGTTTGATGCTGAGATTAAGAGTGGATAACTACTAAATTAGTCCATTGACTGGTTAAACATAGTTCTGGGTGTGGACAATAGGCCCACCCTAGGTGTGGGTGGTATGACCTAAAAGTTGAATGGCCTGCAAAGGATAAAAGAGAGATGCTGCTGCCTCACTGCTTGCTGCTGCTCCTGCTGTTTTGCTGCCTTCTGCTTGTCATGAACTGTTTCTGCAATGCCCCTCTGCCATGTCACCCTGCTTTCGAGCCAGCTGACTGTGAACTGAAACCTCTGTAGACTATGAGCTAAATATATCTTTCCTCCTTTTATCACGAGTGTTGACTATTTTGTCTCAACAATGAGTGAAAGTAATTAAAACAACTATTTACTATGTACCAGTACTGGGTGTACAGCTGTGAAAAAGGCTGTGTGGTACTGCTGCCATGGAGCTTGCATTTGGAAAAATACAGGAGGGTTGGAAGGGTCTGCATTAGATTGGATATTTAAGGAAATTCTCTCTGAAGACATCTGAGCTGAGATCCAAATGACAAGAAGGACGCAGGCAAGTGGAAATTTGGGGACAGGTGCTATAGGTGGAGGAGGTCAAACAGTGAGAACAGAGGCCCTGAGGCAGGCATGAGCCTGGTGTTCTAGGCAGAGTGGCCTGGCCCAAGCAGTGGGAGGAAGGGCTGGGAAGTGATTTCAGGGAATCCAGAGGCTGAGGGAAGGAGCTTGGGTTTCCCTACAGGCACAGCAAAAAGCCCAAAGAGAGTTTGTAATGGTTGATGGACATGATTGAATTTACGTTCTGAAAGACAGCTTTGGCTGTTTTGTAGAGGATAGGTGGTTGGAAGGGACACTGGGTTATCTGGGAGATCAATTGTGTGGTCAGGGCAGGATAGAGAAGGAGAAAGAACTGTTTGGGCAAAGCAGCTCCTGGCAAGGTGGAGAGAAGAGGATGTATTATGGATATATTGGAGGAGAATAAGTTTTCAAATCCCCTAAACAAATAATAACAAGACCTTATATTTTAGTCACACTTCCTTAAACTGCCTGTGGCTTTCACTTTTACAACCCCAGCCACAAATCTGAGAGCCAGTTCTGGCTGAGCTTAGCCACACTGTGGATAGAAAGAACCTGCTGGCCTGGGACAAAAGGCTCATCTCGGTCCTCATGTTGGGTCCCTGACTAGACTTCTAGAAGGTCAGACAAGACTGTGTGGGTGAGGGAAACCACATCTCCCTGGTTGACCTCCACATGCCAAGGCCCAGCAGAGGGCTTGACACAGAGTAGATGCTGAAAAAAATTACTGGATGAGTCAATGAACGAGTGAATGGTTGAAGGAGCGAAGGTGGGTGGACGGGTGATGATCACAAAGAATGGCTGCTGGGCAGAGAGCTGGTATTTCACTGCAGGTCATTGTGACCCGAGACAGTGCAGCCTCATGACCTGGCTGGGGATGGGGAGACTGAGGCTTAGAGCAGCTGGGGAGTCTGTCCAGGGAAACCCCCATGTCATTTTTTCTATGTGGTCAGAACCGGAAACAGGGTCTCAATGGCTACTTCACCTCTTTCTGGGGGCGGGGACAGGAGGGAGAGAAGATAAAGATAAGATGGTCCAGGACTGGATTTTTTTTTTTTTTTTTTGAGACAGGGTTTCACTTTGGAGTTCAGGCTGGCTCTGAGCTCACTATGTAGCTCAGGCAAGCCTCGAACTCAGTCATCCTCCTGTCTCTGACTTCCGAGTGCTGGAATTATAGGCGTGAGCCACCACGCCCATCATTGTGGTATGTGGTATTGATGGCTGGAGGGCGTGAGTCACCACACCCAGCATTGTATGTGGTTACCAGGATGGAACTCAGGACCCTGAGTTTTCAAGGCAGGCGCCGAAACCACTGAGCTAAACCTCCAGCCCTCAGGACTGGATTTATTTGTGCTACCTCTGCCCTTCCTGTGAAGCAGCTGGCCAGTGCCCCCACACCTCGCTACACCGGAGTCTTTCAGGAAGAGGTGCTGGCAGACCACTGGGCCTGGTCATCTGATAGCGATTACTGGTGTTCCAGGACCGGGCAGAGAGGCCCAATGTCACTTGCCACTTGGGAAGCAGCTCTCCGTGCCACAAAGTGCCTGTTCACCTTTTGTCCTCTGCTGCTGTGTTTTGTTCATGCGTGAGCGCGCGCGCGCACACACACACACACACACACACACAGTGACCCTTCCTCAAGTTCTGGAAGCTTCAGGGCAAATTTGTCCTATGGGGTAGGGAACATAACTTGAAAGCATCATTTTCTTCCTGTCAGGGCTGTGGCACAGGGGGAAGTGTGCGAAGACCCCAGCAGTCTGCGTGTTTGGACAGGGCAAGTGTGATGGGATGTACTCAGAAAGATGGGAGATGGTGGGCGGTCTCTTGAGGGATGCTCTACTGACCACATTGCCCTGTGTGAGAATTATTCTATCTCTTCGCTGGCTTCCTCAGTGACTCGTCTGGCCAATTTTGTTTACTCTCTAGTCTGTCCACTTCTTCCTTCCACAGTATTTTGTCCCAAGTCTGAGACGTGAAACCATGTCATGGCTTTCGCAGCATGCAGGAGGAGCAGTGTTTTCAGGGCCACAGCGACGGTGTGGCTTCTGGTGTGCCTGTCACACACTCCATGTGGAATCAGGGAGTGACTAGGGCTTAGTGACCACTCAGAAAATTTTCTTTGTTTTACACAATGTGTGGTATATGGTGCCAGCAATACCATGAGCACTCACTGAAGAGGCCTGTCTTTCCTGCACTTTTCAGTCAGTCTGTGGCCACTCTGACCATAGGCTCTTCTCCCCGGCTGTGTTCTGGCAGCTTCCTAATTTAAGTGCAAGACACTGAGCTACATTTGAATTTCAGGTAAACAGCAAAAAAATGCCTTTAGCGTAGGTATGTCCCAAAGAGTGCATGGACCATTCTCATACTAATATAAATGAATCGTTGTTTACCTGAGACTTAGATTGAGCCAGGCATCCTGTTTGTACTTTGTTCTGGTTTGGCTAAACCTTATCATCCTCCCTCCCTGCTCTTCTTATGGAAGCCCCGGGAGAGCAGAATCCTTGTCCCAGGGCTGTAGTTCTCAGAGGGTTTCCCCGGACATCAGCAGCATCAGCAAACCTTAGTTCAAAACAGAAACCTCAGGCCCACCTAGCATGATGCTGCCAGAACTCCTGGGGTTGCCGCACTCTGGGTTTGACACTTCTGGGTGATTCTGATGGCAAGTGTAGTTTGAGGGCCACTGACCTAGAGATGGATGCGCCATTCCCCTCATAGGCTGCTCACTCACGCCACGCTCCCCCGACACATACAGCATCAGGACCTAACAAAAAGCACTTCCCTGGCTGTCCCCATCCTCCCCTAGCACTGCAGAGGCTCCTGCCCTCGATGCTTCACTAGTCGCCTCCGGCTCTGTTCTGCCCGCCCGGGTCTGTTTCCGAGCCGGCAGAAGGCTGTGAACCAGAGAATTAATTCTTCAGGCGGGATTTTCCAGGGGCGGCTGGGCGGGGCCTGGTGGCTGAAGGGACACGTGTGCGGGGTGGGGGGTGGTGATGGGTGGGGGAAAAGCAGGAAGTGACTGCGGGAGAGGAGCCGTTGGAGCGAGCGGCAACCGGGGCTCATGGAAGTGGAGTGGGGGCTGGAGAGGGCACCCTAGTGAGTCGGCTTTTCTCTCCTTCAGCGCCTGGGGTTGGGCCCAAGGCCCGGGGTCTGGGGCTGTGAGAACGAGACTGTGGCAGCACCCTGGAGCTTGGAAAGGGGGTGCTTCTGGGGAGAGAAGGGTTGAGGAGAAACTGGAGGCTTTGGCAGGTGGCAGCGGGAGGGGCCTAACCCTTCCACGCTGTCCCCTCCAGGGCGACCGGAGGCAGCGACACGCGGCCTCTCACAGTCCTCAGCCAAGGTCCTCTTCATTCATTGCTTCCTGGTTGGTGTGTGGGGATCCCGGATCTCTGAGAGCAGAGAAGGCTGCGGATCCAGCAGCCCAGAGGCCCCTCCTCCTGGCGCTTAAATTTGACCGGGAATCTGTTTAACCTTCCGCACAAGTCTGGGTGAGGTCTGAGATGGAGCGCCTCTAACCTGCTGGCTCTCCGACTACACTCTGAGTAGCACAGACTGAAGAGAACTTTTCCACCGTCGCATCCACCCAAACCCGAGTCCTCTCTTGCATCCCCTGGTGGTGCCAGGGCCTGGAGTTCACCAAGGCCCAGGCGACACAAGCATTGTTTCTACTTCTGCGACTTCACTGATAACTCGAAGTTGACTCCTGAGAGCAGCGCAACAGGTTTCAAAAGGGGAGAAAAATATAAAGAGGAAAACTGCAGGAATGCCTCATGCGCCTCTGGAACAGAATGTGCCCAAGAGTGGGTGCTGTTGGCTTCTGTGAAGTTGATGTGGAGAGAGAAGGAGCTTCCTTCCTGCTGACCCCCCAGGCATGGTGGGGTTAATATCCAGTTAATGAGGTGGTCAGAGCCCCACGGTTTCAGCTTTGGAACCGTAGTGCTGGTGCACATGCTCTTAAGGGACTACGGGTTTACCTGTCAGAGATACTTGTTCTGTATTCTTTACAGTCCTTTTCAATGCCCTGCAGTGCAGGATGACATAGCGCCTAAGCTCTTGGTCTTATAGACATCATTTCATTTTCCACATTTTCCTGTTAGAACCCTTCACAGAGGAGTGGGGAGAAGCAGTTTTAGAGTCTGGGGTGGGACCTGAGCTCTATGTGTCCAGGTAGCTTCCAAAACGGACCACTTTGAGTAGTGAGTCTTCCAAACAACAAATAAGAGACTTCTCCACGGGAGGCTGGGGTTACAGTGGCCATGACAAATGTTGGGATGGCAAAGGTGTGGCCTTTGTCCTCCTTTCTCCTTTTCAAGATGCTCCAGTATAAATGGGGACAGTTTAGAAGAGCGTTTTCCTATTCCATGAGCCACCTGGAATGTCCGTGAGCTCCCTTCTTTCTGTTCACCAGCTCACAAAATGCACTTTGACTTTCGTCTCTTGGCAAACGAAGCTTGTTTGTTTTCTGCTGTAGTTGTTAAAAGGCACATTTAGCTACCAGAGGAACTAAAGGAGTTTTGTGTATGATCTGTTTTGGATGATAAGTAATAGGACAGCTCTGTGTATTTGTAAGTGTTTGAAATCTCACCCACAAACAGCTAGAAATAATTGGTGTAATGATTCAGGTATCTTGGTTTAAAAACACACACAAACCACTCTCTTAGGGTGTCCTAAGATGGCAATTGCTTAAAAATGAATTTTTTATGAATTAATATAATCACCATTGTGAATTCTGTTTGACTATTGGAACCACAGTCTGAACAAATTGTCTTTATCTCAGAGGTTTCTTAGCACAGGCCAGAGCCCGGGCTCACATGGGCTTGGGTTTTTCTGGGCCCGAAGCCTCTCCTAGGTTGGAACCAGCTGTGGGCTGAACCCTTTGATGTAAGGGACCCTGTCACCCTCTGCCACAGTTCCCAGGGTCAATAGGGACAGTGTGTTGAGCTCTTGGTCTGTAGGCCCAAGGTACCTGGCACATGAGTGGAGGGGCCTGGCAAGACTGAACCTTGTGGGGTCATGTCCAGCCCTGTGGGTCTAGCAGGTCAGTGGAGCTGAATGAAGTCTTTGAGACAAGCCCTGAGCCCTAGGGACCAGAGCAGAAAGCTGTTCAGCACATGAGTCTCTCTGCCCTAGAGCTTTCCTCAGGGAGAAGTCTGGCTCCTTTTCATTTCAGAGCTGGGCTGAAGCATGTTCCAGACTGAAGGAGGTTTTGGGACCCTGTAAGAGGGAAGGATAAGGGCCTTTCTTCTCTCAGCAGGGCTATGATTTCAGCTGCAGCAGCAGCATGCGAGGTTGGCCAGGGGAAATGCCACCGGGTCTGTTTCCTTGTTTTTGCCAACTGTGCTGTCCAGATAAGCTGGCCTTTTCCAACTCAGTAAATGTTTTTCGAGAGCCACATATCCCTGTTTCAGAGCAGGTTCCATGTGTAGAAACACATTACCCTTGTTCTCAACAGCTGAGGACACAAAAGACAAAGGCCCACCCAGAAGCAGGGGCAATGTGAAGTTGGCAGCAAATGGGCTGCAGGGGGTATGCTGGGATCTAATAGTTGGCCAAGAGGAAGGAAGTCATTCCAGGAGGGAACTGCATGAACCGAGGCTTTGAGGAAGAAGATGGGCTGGGAATCCTTTGAGGTGCCATGAAGAATTTGGCTAGCTGGGTCATGGTGCCAGTGTAGAGCATAATGGAGATGTGGCCTTGAACAGTCTGTGGGAGAATGGAAGATCAGTGGGTGGAATTTCCCCATTGGCAGTCCAGAGATTCCCCCAGAAAGGGGAATTAGATGGAAGAGCTCTGAAAGGGAACCTGAGTTGGTTACTTGCCACTGACCACAAAAGACCTTGGCACCCTTCCTCCTGGCTACACTGTCCCGCCTTTGTGCTTCTTCTCTAGAAGTAGTTCTCAATGTTGCAGCCTCCTACCTGAGGCTCTCTACATGTCCCCAGGTTGCTTTTTCAGAGTTAGATACCTCTCAGTGCCTGGAGGTCCGGGATGGAGAAGCTTGACCTGTGTGCTCGATAATTGAGGACCCCTTGGGTTGGTGTGGCAGAAGGGTCCATGCCACCACTCCAGATGGGGACAACTTAATCCGGGGAAGTAGGACACAGAAGAACATGCAAGTGTCACCAAAAGGGACCTCTGGTGGCTGACCCTTTGCTCCTCTGCACACAGCTGTATCCAGGATGCTCCAGGGCCACAGCGCTGTGTTCCAGGCCTTGCTGGGGACCTTCTTCACCTGGGGGATGACAGCAGCTGGGGCAGCTCTTGTGTTCGTATTCTCTAGTGGACAGGTGAGTTGCCTTGCTTTGATTCTGCTGGCGGCCAGGCTCGCTGATGCTCCTGCCTGCACATGCAGCGGGTGGCCAGGGACGTTTGCCTCCATCATCGTTTCCCCCCCAATTCCCTTCCCATCCAAGAGAACAGGTGCAGATACCATGCATTTTCTTCTCCTTTTCTGCCTCTGACAACCTGGTTGGAAGGGATTGGGGGTGAGGACCCCAGCTATTCAACCTCTTGGAACCTGCAGCTTGGCTTCTACCTTCCGTCTGATTTCTTTTGGAGCTGGAGTAGGGAATATCATGCAGAACCAGAGAAGATTAGATTCAGGTACATCTGTCCTCCCCTGTGGCCTTGGCTTAGCTGGGATGATTGAAGAGACCTTGGGGGAAGCAGGGGATCTGGCATCTTTCTCTTTTATCCCAGCTTTAGGACTTTGTGTTCCTCCTCCTTGCACAACAGGCCACCTCCCCGTGTCCCTACAAGACCCACATCTCCCACTTCTGTGCCCATGTACTTTCACCCTTGGGAGGAATATAGAACTTCTCTGCTCCTCCAGACCCGACACTGCCCACCCGTGCCTTGGTGTCCTCCCTGTGTTCTGCTCAAGTCCTCTCTGCACCCATGCTCACTTCAGGCCCTTACAACCTAGCCCCAAACCCTTTGTACAGCTCCCCCTTCTCCATGCCTCACACCCCAAGTTCCTATGCCTCTCCTAAGTACCCCACACATCCTCCTCTCCCTGTACACATCTGCACAATTCACCTGTACCTCCCATGCCAAAAATCTCACTCTTTTTTCAACCCAGGGCTGCCTGTCCCCAGACCCAGAGCCCCAGATGGTGTCTTGATGAGTGCATGTGAGCAGGCGTCTTCGGATCTAGTTAAACACACTGAGACTGATCTAGAAACAGAGACGCGTTTAGGAAGTTGGCAGGTCAGGTGCCCTTGTGTTAGACACCAGTCTGGTAGGTGTTGATCCCCCCCCCGCTGCCACCCTGCTCCTGGGGAGGCTTGGAGCCAGTGCATTGGAGACTTAGAACTCAAATCACCCAAGCTAGATTCACTTAGGGACAGCAGCTTTGTAGAGGTGGAAGTGGAGTGGGGCTGATAGGGCTGGGGGAGGGGAGGATGCAGAGTTCTTGTTAGAAAAGAGTTGTGAGAACAGGTTGTTTTTTTCTTTTACCATAGTGTCCTCAAGGTTCAGTTCTATTGTCCCATGTGCCAGATTCTCCTTTTCAAAGGCTGAAAATATTCCCTTTTATGTCCACAGCATGTTTTGTGTATTTTTTCACATATGGATGGATGCAAAACTACCTTCTTATTGGAATATAAGATTCATGTAGAAAAGTTGACATTTTATAAGTGTACAGTTGGTCACTTTTCACAAATGCTCATGAAACTGCCCAGATCAAGTACCAGCCCCTTCCAGCGCCTTCCTGTCTCCTTCCAGACATTACCCACCCCTTGGCCACCATCTCCACTTCTAGGATACCTCCCTCCAACCCCACATGCTCTTGTCTCACAGCATGGGTGGCTTTATCAGTTTTGGTGTTTAAAAATTCATTTATTTATTTTTCTTTATTGAGCTTATCAGTACGTTTTAGGTATACCCTATGATCATATTTATCACTGGGAATTTGTATCGGTACATGATACATTTTTTTTTTTTTTGAAACAGAGTCTCGCTTTGTAGTTCAGGCTGGCCCTGAGCTCACTATGTAGCCCAGTCAAGCCTCAAACTCAGCAATCCTCCTGTCTTTGTCTCTCGAGTGCTAGGATTACAGGCGTGAGCCACCACGCCTGGCACTGTGGTATGTGGTATTGATTGCTGGTGGGCGTGAGTCACCATGCCCAGCATTGTGTGTGGTTACCGGGGATTGAACTCAGGACCTTGTGCTTGCAAGGCAGGCGCCGGAACCACTGACCCAAATCTCTGGCCTGTACATGATATATCTTGATTATTTTTTTCCCATGTCCCTGCTCTTCCTTCAACTCCTCTACTTCCCTTATATACATAAGCTTTGTTTCTATTTTTTCCCTTTTTTACCATCAAATTTTTTCTTTTGTTTTATTTAAGTGGAGTAATTGTACAATATGTATTGGTCTGTGTATGAGTGACTTTATCCTACTTGTTTTCCAGTTTACACAGTGCCCCTGCCTGTTTTATGTGTATGGATACATACATATATACACACACGTATGCATGTGTGCATATCTTCCCTCATTGTTCTGTGATCTTCTCCTGTGTGAGTATGCCCTCATTGCTATATCTACTGTACATCTATGGGAATTTGGGCCATTTCCGGTTTTGGTGTCTTGCACATGTGCTCCTCTCAACATTTTTGCAGCGTGTTTGGGAAGTCTGAGCATACATATCTGTTAGCCATTACTCAGGAGTAGTATGGGTCATAACCACTTGTCTTTGATGCCCCCTAATAGTTTTCCCACCCTGCCCTGTGAGGATTGGTATTTGTGCCCGTTCCTCCCTAACTCTTGGTAATTTCCATCTCTGAGAGCAGCTGCTCAGTAAAGTCTATGGTTGTGATTTGTGGGAGGAGCTGAGTTAGAAACAGCCTGTGGGGTTTTGCATCCTCTAGGAAAGGATCCTTCTGCTCAGCTCTGGGAGGGTTGGGATGTTTTGAAACTTCTTTTCTCTTGGCTTTTGGCCCATTTTGTACACTCAGGAGTTCATCAGCTCAGGAGCGGACCTGTGGCTCTCTTGGAGTTTAATGTTGCTCTCTCAGGCTGGGACATGTCATGCTGTGGTCCCTGAGAAACTGAAACACCTTCTTTTCATTTTCAGAGGCGGATCCTGGATGGAAGCCTTGGCTTTGCTGCAGGGGTAAGTTGCATGTAGGAGGACAAATGTCAAGAGAGATTCATTTATTTTGCCATTGCCCTATCAAGCATCATCTCCAATCTTTTCCCATGTGACCTAGAAACATCTCTGGATTCTCTAGGTGCTAATGGTTTCCCATATTCATTTCCCAAGCTTATTGGATGCCCTACTTCTCCTTTGATGGTGAAGAAGGAAGATTGTGTGGTAGCTGTCTTGGGATTTAGAAAATAAGATAATATATAGGAAGGGCCTAGCAGGGACCCAGTGGATACACAATTAGTGCCAATAACATATTGTAAACATTTTCAAACATGTAAAATAAAGACTGAAAACCCATGCACATCCCAGTACACACCACCCATCTTCGATCGTGATCCACAATCACTTTGTCTTTTTCTTACCTTTCTGGGAAGTTGGAATATGTTTTTTTTTTTTTTGAGACAGGGTCTCGCTTTGTAGTTCAGGCTGGCCCTGAGCTCACTATGTAGCCCAGGCAAGCCTGGAACTCAGCAGTCCTCCTGTCTCTGCCTCCCGAGTGCTGGGATTACAGGCATGAGCCACCACGACCGGCACTGTGGTATGTAGTATTGATTGCTGGTGGGCGTGTCACCATGCCCAGCATTGTATGTGGTTACCGGGATTGAACTCAGGACCTTGCCCTTGAGAGGCAGGTGTCAGAACCACTGAGCTGAATCTCTGGCCCAAAGTTGGAGTATTTTGTACTAACAAATTATAGCCGTCATATAATTTTTCCTGCAAATTCAGTATACACCTTTAAGTGAATGAATTACACACACACACACACACACACACAATCAGCAATAGCATTATCTATAAACTAACAGCCAGTCAGTGTTCAGATTTCCTCTATTTTTTCTAAAATGTCTTCTAAGATTGTTTTGTAGAATTGGGACCCAAACAAAATGTTCATATCAAATTCATTACCTTTTAGGTCTTTTATTCTTCAGCAGTCCTATTTTTTTTTTTCACAATAGTGATTTGTTGATGAAACTGGGTAGGTCATTTGTTTCTAGAATGTTCCATATTCTGAATTTGGCCAGTTGTTTCCTTGTGTTGTACAACTTTCTCCTTAGTCCCTTCTGTCTCCTGTAAGCTGGGAGTCAGACCTCAGTTTGATTACTTGAGATTTCACTTGAAGCAGTCATAGTGAGGCTGTGTATTCCAGTGGCAATGGTGACATCAGAGAGTACATACTATGTAGTTTTCCCTTTTAGTTAATCAAAGTTTGATTCCTTGGTACTGTTTTATAGTCCCGTGACTGAAAAACTTGTCCTGAGGCTAAGTCCTCAGGTGTCAGAGGAAGGACTGTCCTTGGAACACAGAGAAGCTTTGTGAGCTCTGCCCAGGTGTGCTGAGAGCCATAGCTAATCAGTGTCCATGTCCCAGCTTCTCTGTTGTTTTGCTTCCTCATACCTGGAACACAGTTCCTGACACCAGCTGAAAATAAGAGAGGTTTATTTTGGCTCACATTTTGGAAGTTTTGTTGCTTGCATGGTTGGCAGCATCTTGGAAGGGCCTGGGGGAGGACAGCATCTCCCCTCACATTGTGAACAGAAAGCAGAGCATCAAGGGAGAACCCAGGAAAGTCTATGTGCCCTTCTGGGTCATACCAACTCTGCCAGCCAGATCTCACTTCCTAACAGGAAATCAGCCATTATTGCCCATAATCCAGTCACCTTCCAAACTCCGGAGGCTTTGGGAGCCATTTTAGATCAAAACTGTAACATCTGTGTTCTCCTTCCTAAAACTGCTTTATCTGAGGCTGCCCTGGGAGTGGCCCTGTTTCCCTCTCTTCCCTTGCACAGGTTCTTCCTTACTCCAAAGAGAGAGGCTCCTGTCTTGTTACTTAGTTTCTACCTAGCAGCGCCTCCACGCCTGAGTAGAGGGACCTTTAGAACATTGGTGCTGGTGTGAGGAAAACAAATGAAGAAACCTAATCACTAATCCCTGGACATGTATTCTTGCAGTTTAGCTACTGTCCTGATCTTTAAAGACTGAATCAAACTGTCAGGGGTGAGATCCTTGAAAGTTATTTTCCACGATGGACCACTTTGGGCTTTGGAGCTGGTCACTTAATGGAAAGTTCAAAGGACAGAATGGTGATATTAGAACATCTCTGTTTTTCTTGTACTTCTCACTTGTGCAAGCAGATTTTCTCTTTGCTAGGTTAATAAAAAGAACTTGAAGAAAAATAGGAATAAAACTTATTCTGATGGTGACTACTTAACAATTACAGATATGTGACTGAATTAAAAAAAAGAAAGGCTCATTCATTAACGTGCATTTCCAAGAGTATTTAACTTTTTAATATTTAATACTTATAGGAAATTTTATTTGTTATTTTTGTTATTACTGTGAATCCCTTCTCTACTAGTTATAGTTGTAATGATAAGTCAGCCCAGGAAACTGTTTTTTAAGTATAGAATCCTAGGCTCACAGGAAACTTAAAAAAAATTAAATTGCAATACATATAGATACTCCTATGGGGCAGAGAAGTCTGATAAAAAAATGAATTATAAATTTTATAGTATAAAATGCAAGTTGATTTTGTATAGAATTTTGAAATAGAAAAACAAGAGCAAAAAAGGTTGCAAGTCTGAATAGTGGGTTTTAAGTGCAAACAGTGTGCCTTGATGCTGAGACTGAACAGTTGTTAAACAGGTAGGTCATTAAACTGGAGTATCTGTCTAGCCAGGTAGCCTGAGCAGTACTAATTGCCTGGACTTATAAAGGAGTGATTTATACATAATGTGACTAATTGATTCGCTGAGGCAGTGGTTCTCAACCAAAGGCAGTTTCACCCCAGGGGACAGTTGTATATTTTGGTTGTCCCAGTTGTCTAGTAGGTAGAGGTTGGGGTGCTCCTAAGCATGCTGATTCACAGGACTGGATGCATCACAAGCAAAGAACACAAATGTGTTGAGGGTGCTGAGGCTGAGGGGTCCTGATCTACAGAACTTTGATAGTATCACCTATAGTCACTTGAAGGTGTTAAAATTTTAAGTATAATGTTTAAAAAAACACAGTCCCGGGCCGGAGGGTTAGCTCAGTGGTTCCAGTGCCTGCCTTGCAAGCGCAAGGACCTGGGTTCGATCCCCGGTGACCACATATAATGCTGGGCATGGAGACACGCCCACCAACAATCAACACCGCATACCACAATGCCGGACGTGGTGGCTCACGCCTGTCATCCCAGCACTCGGGAGGCAGAGACAGGAGGATTGCTGAGTTCGCAGCGGCTTGCCTGGGCACCATAG